>JAYESA010000004.1:310332385-310502385 GCA_036927795.1 Iris macrosiphon | reverse complement strand
AGGTCGTCAAACCTCACTATTTTTAAAATTTTCAAATAACTTAGAGACGTATATTAAAAGATGCCACTAAACGTCGTTGTTTACAAAAATTAAGCAACGTTCAGCGACTCCTAATGACGTCTATTCCCTCAATACTGAAAGTAGTCGCTGATAGTCGTTAACCGTCGCTATTTGTGACGTATTGTGACATCTTTTTTTGGAGTCGCTAAATTTATGAAAATTAGTGACGTTATTTTTTGACGTCGCTAATAACGTCCGCTATTTGGCCAAATTTTCTTAGTGACGGTGTTCGAATTCTAGTGGAAACGAACACGACAATTTTTTTTTAGCATATATATATATTTTAAAATAATTAAAAATAAATATATAAGTAAATTAGTGGAACAGAGATCATAGGTCTGAGAAAATGGTGCATGTCAAGACAACAAGTAAATCAAACTAAAGCACCCCCACCACTAGCAACAGAGAGTTAGTTTGGATCTTTATCAGTCCTCCATGCTCTTTCAATGGAGAACCTGCCAGCTACGAGTAAATGAACAATGTATCTGTCAAACTTTTCATTAAGAAAAAACCCATCAAAAGTAGCTTTTGTAAAATTTTCTTGTAAATAATTATATGCTGGCGGTCAATATAACTATTAAAGACTTAAATATCAAAGATGGAACTTTTTGGTTTTAAAATTATTATAAAAAATAAATTATTAGAATAAAAATTAAAATTCAATTCAATTATATACAAAGAATAATAATTTTGGTTATGTATTTATAGGTTCTTGTTGAAAATTTGTGTTTAGGAATCCTTATTGTCCATGATAGGGTTTGGTTCTCTTCTTAACTATTGTCATGGGTGATTGTCCAAAATGGAGACATAAACACAAATTTTGAATATTATACAGATTGCAAAAATATGTTAGAATTGTGTGACTTGAGTTATTTAGAGCATCTCCAACTCTATTGTGACTTTGGAAAAAAGTTGTTGCCACATAGGAATGACAATTTTATTTCAATTGTCAAATAAATTGTGAAGCTTACGTGACAAAAGTTATAAAAGTCATTGTAAAGTTGGTTGTCTAGTTCTAGACAATATACTTGACAATGTTTTCACCTCCATGTGGTCAATTATGAATAAAAATTATTCAGAAAAAAAGGAAGAATAAGAGAAGTTGTCATGGAAGTTAGAAAAAGGTAAGAATCTTGGTCCTTTTGTATTGGAGAAGACTTTTCTACTTTATTGTTTCTTGTGAATATACACTACAAAAATACAGAGTTTTAGTGACTGAATTTTTAGTCGCTAAAATGACTATTTTCGTCGTTATTTTAATATAGCAATGAATTAGCGACAAAAATGTGGAGTCACTAATTTAAGTGTCGCTGCCAAATTTTTGTTGCTAATTCGTCGCCATGTCGACGTACGGATTAGCGACAAAATTAGCGACGAAAACCTAGCGACGGATTAGTGACATATCATTTACGTCGTTGTATTTCACTACCAAAATTTGGCCAATTAGCGACGTTATTAGCGATGTCAAAAAATAACGTCGCTAATATTCATAAATTTAGCGACTCCAGTAAAAGATGTCGCAATACGACACAAATAGCGACGTTTAACGACTTTCAGCGACTACTTTCAGTATTGAGAGAATATACGTCGCTAGGAGTCGCTGAACGTCGCTCAGTTTTTGTAAACAGCGACGTTTAGTGACGTCATTTAATA
The DNA here is from genome assembly GCA_036927795.1 of Iris macrosiphon. Classification (NCBI taxonomy): domain Eukaryota; kingdom Viridiplantae; phylum Streptophyta; class Magnoliopsida; order Asparagales; family Iridaceae; genus Iris; species Iris macrosiphon. Next base: position 310,500,672 of record JAYESA010000004.1, on the reverse strand, counting down.
TACGTCGCTAAATTATTATAAATTTTTTAAGATAGTGATGTTTGGTGACCTATAACATGTCGCTAAATTTTATTTACTGCGACGTTTAGCGACGTCCATTGGAGACGTCGCAAAAATATTTTCACATAGGGTTCAGATTTCATTTCTCCCTTTCCAAACTCCCAAAATTTTGAACCTTTTCCCCCGCAACCATGCTCCCCTGCGACCCCCCTGCGACTCCCTCCGAATCCCCTCCGGTGCACCACACCGACGCCTCCTCCGGCACCTCATTCTCTCCACGGTCGATCACCCTCTGCCCGCGGTCATGTAAACCCTAACCCTCTATCTCTCTCTGTCTCTTTCTCTCTCTCTCTTATCTAGTTGATGACACGTACGACACACACAAACATAGACACATTGACACGACATACTCCTCCTACTCGAACGGGAGGTGACACACCCCTCTCTCTATCATGTGTATGTGTGTGTGTATGTGTGTGTGTGTATGTTTGTGTCCTGTGTATGTGTATGTTGTAGCGCCCCGTTCTCCCGGTGCGGAGAGCGCGGCTAAGAAACACAAGACGGTATCGTTCGATCGGGATAGATTGAATTAAGAACTCGTCCTCGTTATGGATTTGTTTCTTCGGAATCGATTCCCATATTCAGTGGACTGCGCCCCAAGGATCGGCTTAGCGGCAGAGTCAGGAGGGACCTCTCCGCTGCTATTTTTTTATTGCCTCAATTTTCGATGTCGCTTGTTGCTTTCGTGCTTTGAGTTGGTTTTGGGACTTGCTTGTTTTCCTTGAACGGTTTCGATAGTTTTTATTGTTTTCGTTCATTGACTTGCACTTCTATTCCGATATTGAAAAGAGAGGAAGAAGTATTAATCGAGCTGTTCGTGTGCAGGTGAACGAGCAGTAGGCGGCTTACGAGCGGAGTCGTGAAGCGCCTCTTTCCTTCTTCTTTCCAAAATCTAAGTGAGTGGCTACCAACCCGATTAGCTAGTCCTGCTTCCAAGCTTCACAGCTAATCAATCTGCACTCTTCTTTGCCCCGATCAAACGATACCAAATAATAATAAAAGAAACCAAGATAAAAGACAAATATACTTGGTTATTATGCTTGTCAATCAAACCTGTGAACTGTTGCCTTATCGTATGCTTGTTCGTGCAAATGTTCTATAAAACGTGCTAAGTATAGAACACATCTTGTATATGCATAACTGTTCAGGGAGGCTATGCTAAATAAATCATGCATTACTACTTGTCGTGCACTCGTGTACTTGCACTCGTGTTCTTGCAATCGTGTTGCCTCAACTGCATGAATTGTTAACGTGTTAATCATGTACGATCATGGACAACTTGTGCACAAGGTATAGTTCTGCGGACGGTCGCTGGGGCACTGGCACCGATCCGATCCGGGCGGAACTCGTGTAATAGTCATCGTGTACGGGACAAGGTGGCTTGCAGCGCCTCGTGTACTATCGTTGCATGCTATCCTTGCCTCGGACTAGTCCACTATGGCAATCATGCCAGTGATCATCGTGTATATTTAAACCTGTTGTATACTAACTTGTGTCTTCGTGGCAGGGAAGGCATGGTAAGTATTGTGCAGGTAATTCAGACGGGCAGGTAAAATCCACCGAACGGTGGCACGTTCATTTCAGTAAATTCAATATGCTGCTTACTTGTAAATGAACTAAGGCAAGATAGAAACCCACAAATATGCATGCTTCACTAAACAACGTGTTGATTGGTATAGTCAGGCTAGCTCGCCTTCACCAGCATGTTTCGATATGCTGACCCTCGTTGAAACAGGTTCTCCGCACCAAGGCGAACCGAGCGAGGAGCCGAAGTCGTCTACCCGATCCAGTCCAGCTGTTGGCGCATCTTCACCGCGCCTCGAAGCCTTTTGAAGACGGAGCTTGCAACTCTTCATACACAATATGCAGCTCCGTGGCAAAGCCGTCCTCCAGCCTGGAGGTCTATATTGTTTTGAGTTTATAAAGGGATGTAATGTACAGGACTGCTATCTCATTTTGAGTCATCTCTTTTGTAAGCCGTTCGGCGTATTAGCTAACTCGTTCAGGAGTTTGTAATAGATGTTCATTATCAATAAAGAGAACTTTTCTATGTTTCAAATCTGTGTTTCAATTTATTTGCGTACTCTGAATATGTGCTTGCTATGCAAATCATTAAAGCCTTGTACGGGCGCAACTCCACGCCCGCACGGCGGTCGCGACTCGGGGGACGCCTCGGGGCGTGACATAGTGGTATCAGAGCACAGATTCAAAGTTCCTTAGACTTTGTGCTGGAAAAGTTCCTTTAACGATCAGATTCCTGTGCGAACTCTTGAACTCGCTAGGCCAAAATGAGATACATTCATGCAATAAGTCCATAATACATTATGATCCTAATGTAATTTACCTTCTTTTGAAGGAATGGTACCCGCGCAATCTGCAGCGCAAGTCCCGGACGAAACGCAAGGCCAAGGGAGTAGTTCGGGCACTTCGGAAAGTTCAAGAAGCCAGCGAGCCACGCCAAGCATCGATCCCGTTCAGAAAATATTGCAGATGTTGGGGGAAAACCAACAAAGGGACGAGGCTCACCATGAACGGGCCGAGAAGCGAGCGGAAGAGAGTCAGCTCAAGTTTCAAGACAATATAGAAGCACGATTCTCAGTCCAACAGAAGCAGGTAGATACCCTGCATCAGATCGTTCAGACTTTTGCTGCCAACCATTCCGCCGCAACAACAATGACTCCGGTGGAGCAGCCCGTGCTTGAAGTAGAGACACCACAAATTCCAAGAGCGAGGGACGTGACTGCCTTCGACTTTGGCCACTTCAAGAAAGTCTGCAACACCCCATTCAACGGGACTGAGGACCCAGTCGTAGCTCTAGATTGGTTGGCCGAACTTGAAGATCACTTTGCTCTGCTAGAGGTCCCCGAAGATAAGCGCGTCTCCTGCGCGCAACTACAGCTCCGCCTCAACGCACACGATTGGTGGGACGTGCATCGACGATCTCTCCAATTTGATCACGGAGAGGAGGCGATCTCGTGGACGACTTTTTGTGCCGCGTTCGAAGAGGAGTATGTACCCCCTCCAGTCCAACGCCAGATGGAGAACGAGTTCGTGCAGCTGCGGCAAGGCAGCATGACAGTTAAAGAGTACTCCGCCGAGTTCAACCGACTCTCCAAATTCGCTAGGGCCTATTTACCTGATGCAGCGAGTCGAGCTAGAAGGTTTGAAGGTGGACTACGCCCTGTCATCCATTCGCACGTAGCCGTTCCTCAGTATCGGACAATGCGTGAAGTCATGAATCACGCCCTGTCGCTCGAACCACACTATCCTCACGTTCCTGCCGGCGCTGTGCATACATCCAGTCACAAACGCCAAAGCAACGATAGAGGAAATACTGCTGCAAAATGCCCTAACAACGGAGGGCACCAAAGAGGAAACCCAGGGCCATCGTGTAATTTTTGTAAAAAGCGTGGGCACACTGCCAACAATTGTCGTTTGAGACTTGGGTTATGCCTAGCGTGTGGACAATTAGGCCATGCCATTAATTCCTGTCCGAACCTTCCTGATCGTCGTCCCCAACGAAATAATCCCTAACAGTAAGTTCTACCCTAAGTTTCGGGACGAAACTTCCAATTAGTTGGGTAGGATGTAGCGCCCCGTTCTCCCGGTGCGGAGAGCGCGGCTAAAAAACACAAGACGGTATCGTTCGATCGGGATAGATTGAATTAAGAACTCGTCCTCGTTATGGATTTGTTTCTTCGGAATCGATTCCCATATTCAGTGGACTGCGCCCCAAGGATCGGCTTAGCGGCAGAGTCAGGAGGGACCTCTCCGCTGCTATTTTTTTATTGCCTCGGTTTTCGATGTCGCTTGTTGCTTTCGTGCTTTGAGTTGGTTTTGGGACTTGCTTGTTTTCCTTGAACGGTTTTGATAGTTTTCATTATTTTCGTTCATTGACTTGCACTTCTATTCCGAGATTGGAAAGAGAGGAAGAAGTATTAATCGAGCTGTTCGTGTGCAGGTGAACGAGCAGTAGGCGGCTTGCGAGCGGAGTCGTGAAGCGCCTCTTTCCTTCTTCTTTCCAAAATCTAAGTGAGTGGCTACCAACCCGATTAGCTAGTCCTGCTTCCAAGCTTCACAGCTAATCAATCTGCACTCTTCTTTACCCGGATCAAACGATACCAAATAATAATAAAAGAAACCAAGATAAAAGACAAATATACTTGGTTATTATGCTTGTCAATCAAACCTGTGAACTGTTGCCTTATCGTATGCTTGTTCGTGCAAATGTTCTATAAAACGTGCTAAGTATAGAATACATCTTGTATATGCATAACTGTTCAGGGAGGCTATGTTAAATAAATCATGCATTACTACTTGTCGTGCACTCGTGTACTTGCACTCGTGTTCTTGCAATCGTGTTGCCTCAACTGCATGAATTGTTAACGTGTTAATCGTGTACGATCATGGACAACTTGTGCACAAGGTATAGTTCTGCGGACGGTAGCTGGGGCACTGGCACCGATCCGATCCGGACGGAACTCGTGTAATAGTCATCGTGTACGGGACAAGGTGGCTTGCAGCACCTCGTGTACAATCGTTGCATGCTATCCTTGCCTCGGACTAGTCCACTATGGCAATCATGCCAGTGATCATCGTGTATATTTAAACCTGTTGCATACTAACTTGTGTCTTCGTGGCAGGGAAGGCATGGTAAGTATTGTGCAGGTAATTCAGACGGGCAGGTAAAATCCACCGAACGGTGGCACGTTCATTTCAGTAAATTCAATATGCTGCTTACTTGTAAATGAACTAAGGCAAGATAGAAACCTACAAATATGCATGCTTCACTAAACAACGTGTTGATTGGTATAGTCAGGCTAGCTCGCCTTCACCAGCATGTTTCGATATGCTGACCCTCGTTGAAACAGGTTCTCCGCACCAAGGCGAACCGAGCGAGGAGCCAAAGTCGTCTACCCGATCCAGTCCAGCTGTTGGCGCATCTTCACCGCGCCTCGAAGCCTTTTGAAGACGGAGCTTGCAACTCTTTATACACAATATGCAACTCCATGGCAAAGCCGTCCTCCAGCCTGGAGGTCTATATCGTTTTGAGTTTATAAAGGGATGTAATGTACAGGACTGCTATCTCATTTTGAGTCATCTCTTTTGTAAGCCGTTCGGCGTATTAGCTAACTCGTTCAGGAGTTTATAATAGATGTTTATTATCAATAAAGAGAACTTTTCTATGTTTCAAATCTGTATTTCAATTTATCTGCGTACTCTGAATATGTGCTTGCTATGCAAATCATTAAAGCCTTGTGCGGGCGCAACTCCACGCCCGTACGGCGGTCGCGACTCGGGGGACGCCTCGGGGCGTGACATATGTATCGTTTGTCCTCTATGTGTGTGTTTGTGTCCTCTGTTTGTGTATGTGTATTTGTGTCCTCTCTCTGTGTGTGTATCATGTGTCATGTGTGTGTGTGTCCTTCATATATATATCATGTGTGTGTATATGTGTGTACCTGTGTGTGTCTTGTGTGTGTAAAAATTTAGTTCTACATTTATTATAGTTTTCATGTTAATGCTAAATTTATTAGTTTTGGGTTGATCTAGGGCACCCTCTGTCAGTGTGCATTCCTCGCAGCCTTCACAGGCATCGACACATGGCTAGGAGAGCATTGACCATCAGATTGCTGACCTGCGTGACGAGTTGCTACAGAGGATTACGGAGAGGCCACAGTCTGCGCCGCAGACGGATGATGCGACGATCACCGCATGTTTTGATTCGCTCGAGCATAGCCTTATGGAGCTCAAGACTCTGAGCCAGACTACAGAGCATAGCCTTATGGAGCTCAAGACTATGCGCCAGATGATAGAGCGTGTCACGCCCCAGTTCTGTAGAACCAAACTTTCTCACTTGGGCTTCCCACACCGCGGTCCTACAGAGTCATCGCCCTCGCTTGTGGTGATGCTGTAAACACCCTAAATTTTTTAGATTTTTAAAATCAATTTTTGGGAATTTTTCTGCAATTTTCAGGAATTTACAATATGTGCTGTGGTGATTGTAGGATTTTTAATTGCCAATAACTAACATTAAAATGTAATAAAAATATGATTTTATGGTGTAAAATAGAAAACCGAACTTAGGGTAATTTTCTGGGATTTTATTGGGACTCAAACCTATTTTTAAAAGCCTAAAAACTATTTTTCTAATTATTAATTAATTTCTGTTTTATTATTATTATTATTATTATTTTTATTCTGTTTTATTGGTATTAGGGGCCCGGCCCGCCCCAGTGGGCCGAGCCCATTAGTAACCCAGCCCAGCCCTCTACCAGCCTAGCGGGTCGGGCGGGTCGGCCAGACCCGAACCCGCGCCCGACCCGACCCGCATCTCCATCACCCCCAACCCCACGCCTGCCCGCATTTTCCGGCCGGATTCTCCGGCCACGTCGCCGGAGAACCGCCCCCTCTACCCCACGACCTCCCCCCAGCCCGGCCTAGCCCGGCCACGACCCCCCCCGTGGATCCCCCTATAAAAACCCTACCCCTCCGGCCCCTTTCTCCCCCAAACTCAACCCTCGCCGCCGGCCACCTCCCACAATCCCCTCCCCTAGCTGCTGCCCTCAGCCGGACAACCGCCCCGACGCCATCCTTCTCCCGCCGTGAGCTACCCCGAGCCCAACCGGCCTCCCCCTTCTCTTTCTCTCTCCTCCCAGATCCGCCCGCCGCCGACTCCCTAGCTCCCCGACCACTCAGCCGGCGCCGCCACGTCCCGAGCCCCGGCGCCGCGTGTCCCCAAGTCCAGCCGCCCGATTCCGACCAGCCAAGACACGGCAGAGCCCAGCCCTAGGCCGGACACAGCTCGGACACATTGTCCAGGACACGAACTCGCGTGTCGGACACAGGAAAACCCCGGTTTCTCGGGTTCCCTTCAGGTACTCGTATCTTGCACCTCGGATCTCCGTTTTTGATTCTGTAAATTGCGTTACAAAGCCTGTATGACCCTCTCGGTGCTCGGACAAACCGCTCGGGGCATCGCATCTTGTGGTGATCGCACACCGCGATCCAAAAACAGGAAAAACCAGACCCTGTTTCACCCCGGAACTAAGTATGTCCAGCCAAACGGGACGACTTGGTCACGTGCGGTCTTCACAGATACGTGCGCCTCATCGATACGAATGTGTGGGATTTTGTGGAAGCTGATTCGGGTGTGCGTGCACACCGAAATCAAAGCGTATCCGCGGACATCGCCCCGTATCCGCCTTTTCTGCAATTTACCCTAACTTCGTGCACACACGTCAGATCGATACGAAACTTGCGCCATCGGACTCGTAGCAATACGCTGGTCCTGTGGGTCAAGTTTGGTTCAATTCTGAGAACGTTAACGAAATCGCGTGTCGTAGGCCCCACAGGCCCCACTCGACGGGCGATTTCGTGATCGGCTCATCGGAATTCAAATCTGAAAGTTTCGTTGGGTTCATATCAGCGTTCCTGACCTGTTGACACTAAGTTTGGTGAATTTAGAGACTGTTGACCCTGGCACATTTTTTGGTGCAAAGCGGGCCCACCGGTGGACCCCGTTTTGGCCCGAAACTGCCGTTTTTGCCCTTGTCTCCAAATTGGACCCAAGGACAGACGTTCCTAGCTATTTGACACCTTCTGAGCGTGATGGTGCTGTTTATTTCAGCTTTCGGAGACATCTCTAGAAATTTCTGAAACCAGGACCTTAGTGGAATCCAAACATCAGGCAAGTGCACCTTGCCAACTTGCAGTCTTTATTTTCATAATTCCTGTAATATTACTTTGCTGAATGTCTTGTGTAAATTCATATAAACTTGTTTAAACTGCTTAACCTAGGAAACGCGTGACGTACCTAGTGTCCGATCATAGTCGGGTGCCAACACCGTACGCGGTGTTGGGTTCGTCATTTAGAGATGGATTTACGATTCCCTTACTTTTGTACTTGACCTATCAAGTACCCTACAACCCAGGACACTTGACACTATCATGGACAGAATCCTCCTGAGATATTTGTGGTGATTCTGTATAGGATACAGGACTTGACAGAGTTATTTTAGTTATAGACAGTATGACTTGTTGCATTAGCTATAATCCCGCTGACATGGACATGAGACGTTATGGTCATGGCTTGCGTAATTACATTGGGTGGGGAGAGACACACAGGCTACAGGCTGTTCTACATATATATCTACTATTATTGTGAGGTTGTAGACTCTCCAGCAGAGCTAGACCCTTTACGTGTTTTTACTGCTACCGGCTCCCCGACACAGAGCTTGTAGCGGTCTCAGCCTGAGTACTAGTGTTGCTCTCATTTGCATATCACATAGATGGTTACTTAGTTTACCCTGCTGTTTATTTATTTATTGCACTGCTTATTCATTTGGCTTGTTTTATTTTGTGCCTTGCTATGTCCACTGAGGACCTGGAATGGATTATGTCCCCAGGTTTAGCTGAGGAGCAGTATCCCGAGCTATACGGGACAGGAGCTGAAGCTATTGCTGGAATAGAACCGAACACTGAAGACGAGGTGACTGCCGAAGACTTCTCCTGAGTGCCTGTTCCAGTACTCAATATTTATTTCATGTTTATCTCTTGTTCCTGGCCTATAGAGCCAGTTTATTCAGACTTAAGTCGGGTTGTTTCTCCGACTGACTTGCTGTGATTATTGTTGCTACTTATTTCCATTCCATTATGCAGTTATTTCTTTATCGTTATGGATGAGATTAGTGTGACTTGTTGCAGTAGACCTTATTTACAGCTTAAGTACGCCCTGATGGCTCCATTAAATTGGGTTATCCATCGGTGCGTACTGCTGGCCGTTGCCATGTGTCCAGTCTCTCGATATTTTGGGACTGGGGCGTGACATAGTTTTTGTGGTGGCCCATGCAGGTCCCAACTAAATTATTCGGTTTCAACTTAGGAACCGAATAGGCCTGCAATAAGATAGGATAAGTTATAGGATCTCATCCATTGATTGAATCATTTTTGGACTCTATGTCGAATTCACTTTAATTGCTTGAATTGCATCCTGATTTGATTTCTCTGTGCGTTCTCATTGTTTTCTTTTTATGTAGAGTAATGGATCCCAGACGTGGTGACGAGACCCCCTTGGGTACACCGACTGAAGCAGGGTTTACCTGCGAAGCTGGAACGACGCCAGATACCAGAGGACAATCCTCTCAGAGCAACCAAACTGGCCAGCCAAGTTTCAGGTTCAGGCGTGATGACATCCCGCCTCCTCCCCAGTTCCCTCCTACGATGCCTGTCTTTCCCCCAGGACAGGCAATGGACGGCCAGCAAATATTCCAGATGTTCTACGCCATGATGCAGGCACAACAACAGATTCAACAGGAGGCCCAACGTCATGAGGCCGAGAACCTAAGGAACAGCCTAGTCGCAGCATTAGAATATGCAAATCCACCAAATAGGCGGCCAGCGACGGGATCTATCACAGATTTCCGCCAACTCAAGCCCTGTACCTTCTCGGGCAAGGAAGGACCAACTGAAGTGCATGAATGGCTTACAAACACGCAGCATCAGTTGGAGGCCACTGAACTACCAAGGGACAAATGGATGACTGCCGTCAGGATGCAACTGACGGACAACGCACATCATTGGTGGCTGTCCGAAGAAAGAAGGCTCGGACATGATCAGGTTACCTGGGAGGAGTTCTCCAGACTCTTCCAGGAAATGTACATCCCTGCTGTGGCTCGGTCAGAACTCCGAGACAGATTCAACCGCCTGATCCAGGGCAACATAACGGTGGAGGAATATAACACCGAATTCATTCGCCTGAGCCGCTTCGCCCCTTCGCTAATTCCTACCGAAGAGGAGAAGGCGGAGAAGTTCTTTGATGGGCTCAGGTTCGAGCTTCAGAAGTTAATCAGATCGGTCGCGCCCACCTCTTACACCGACGTCCTAGCTGCAGCACGTCGGCTAGAGCGCGTTACTCGGAGGGAATCAAGCCTGAAATGTCCCTTCTCCTCAGCACCGTCCAAGTCATCACCAGAGGAATCTGCTAAACGGCCCCAGAAGAGCCCGCCTCCAAGAGCAGCAACTAAGAACCTGCCTACTTGCCATTACTGCAGCAAGGTAGGACATTGAAAAAGAATGTAGACGCAAGCTGGGGATCTGCCTGGTTTGCGGATCTGGATAACACTTCTCAAAGGACTGCTCGGAACGTCGAGAGGGAGTTCTGAATCGACCAGCTCCGCCTGCAGCTCTTCCAGCTGGGGGAGCAACACAGACAGGGCCTGGAGGAGCCAGGCCACCTCTACCACCTCAGGCAGCATTGTTCCAGTAAGCTCGTCAGCAAAGGGGTCCCGCTCAGGGACGAGGTCAGGCATATGCACTAGCAGTCACTGAGGAAGCTACTGCAGGTGAAGTGATAGCAGGTACCATATTAGTAGCTTCAATTCCTGCTGTAGCATTATTTGATTCTGGAGCTTCGCATTCATTTATTGCTGCTAGCTTCATAGCCACACATAGAATAGCTATCGTACCTCTCTCGAAGATGAAGAGAATTCTAACGGGAGGTAGAATTATCCCGGTTAGTGATACTTGTAGATCATGTTCGGTAGTAGTCTGTGGCCGAGAGATGCGAGCCCAATTCCTGATCTTTTCTATGCCTGATTACAATGTTATACTTGGTATGGACTGGTTAAGTCAGTACCATGCGACACTGGATTGCCGGCTTGGAAAAGTGATATTTAGACCCCCTAGCCTTCCTGAGTTTGAATTTCATCGAGTAGCTGTAGAATAAGGGGTCCAGCCAACTCTTAGGGTATTGACTGTAGAAGAAGATTCAGGTTACCCAAGAGTCATAACGGAGTTTGTGGATGTATTTCCCGACGACCTTCCAGGTTTACCACCTGATCGGGAGATAGAATTCACAATAGACCTAACTCCAGGAGCCGAACCTATCACTTCATCGGTATATCGGCTAGCACCTAAGGAGTTAGTGGAGTTGAAGACACAAGTTGACGACCTTCTGGAGAAAGGATTTATCCGGCCCAGTATTTCACCATGGGGAGCACCTATACTTTTTGTACCCAAGAAGGACGGATCTGTATGGCTGTGTATTGATTACAGAGCCCTTAATGCTGTAACTATTAAGAACCGGTATCCATTACCATGCATTGATGATTTGTTTGACCAATTGAGTGGTGCTAAGGTATTCTCAAAGATTGACCTTAGATCCGGTTATCACCAGATTAGGGTGAAGAAGGAAGATATCCCAAAGACGGCCTTCAGAACTAAGTATGGACATTATGAGTTCCTAGTTATGCCGTTTGGTTTAACCAACGCACCCGCCGTATTTATGAGTTTGATGAACGGGGTCTTCCATCAGTACTTGGATAAGTTCGTGGTGGTATTCATTGATGATATCCTAGTCTACTCCAAGAACCACGAAGAGCACGAGGAACACCTTAGAATTGTGCTAGAAACTTTGAGAAGGGAGAAGCTATATGCCAAACTCAGCAAATGTGAGTTCTGTATGGATAAGGTGCCATTCTTGGGGCATATTATCTCGGGTGAAGGACTGTCTGTGGACCCAGAGAAAGTCACTGCTATAGAAACCTGGCCTACCCCTACCTCTGTTGCGGAAGAGAGAAGTTTTCTTGGACTTGCTGGGTATTACCGGCGGTTCGTAGAAATTTTTTCAAGGATCGCGGAACCTATGACGAAGCTGACACGGAAGGATCAGGAGTTCATATGGACGAAAGAATGCCAGAATGCCTTTAAAGAATTGAAGAGGCGTCTAACAACAGCACCAGTCTTGACTCTTCCCTCAGGGTCAGGAGATTTTGTTGTTTATAGTGATGCGTCTGGTAGTGGGCTAGGTTGTGTCTTGATGCAACATGGCAAGGTTATCACTTATGCATCGAGGCAGCTGAAGGTCCACGAGAAGAACTACCCAACACACGACCTGGAGCTAGCTGCAGTGATTTTTGCATTGAAGATCTGGAGACATTATCTGTATGGAGAGAAGGTCGAGATATTCACTGATCATAAGAGCTTAAAGTATGTTTATACACAGAAGGAGCTCAACATGAGGCAAAGGCGTTGGCTTGAGTTGATAGTGGACTTTGACATCGATCTGCAGTACCACCCGGGGAAAGCAAATATTGTAGCCGACGCCCTCAGCAGAAAATCCTCGGCTTATTTCTTGACGGAGCAGCCTCAGCTATTACAAGACTTGCAAGATCTTCAGATAGAGGTTGTTCTACCTGGACAAAATAGTTTGCTGGCTAACCTCGAAGTGAAGTCATCGCTGGTGAAGAGAATTAAGGAAGCTTTGCCTAATGATGCCAGATTCCGAAGGCTGAAAGAGAGAACAGAAGCAGGCCTGCAGACGGGACTTCGCATCCACGAGGACGGAACATTACGGTGCGGAAATCGCCTATATGTTCCAAATGGAGAATTAAGGCAGGAGTTGATGACAGAAGCGCATAGCTCCATATACTCTGTTCATCCAGGAGGGACCAAGATGTACCGGGACCTAAGACAATATTACTGGTGGCATGGAATGAAAAGGGAGATTGCCCGATTTGTGGCAAAATGCTTAGTCTGCCAGCAGGTGAAGGCCGAGCACCAAAGGACTGCAGGTATGTTGCAGCCACTTCCCATCCCTGAATGGAAGTGGGAGCATATTACCATGGACTTCGTCACTGGATTTCCAAGAAGCCCTAGTGGTAAGGATGCAGTATGGGTCATCGTGGATCGGCTCACTAAGTCGGCTCACTTCTTGCCGTTCAGAGTCGGATAATCCACGAAAGTACTAGCCGACATGTATATGCGACAGATCATAAAATTACATGGAGTGCCGGTTAGTATTGTATCAGATCGAGACTCGAGATTTATATCTCACTTCTGGCGAAGCATGCAAGAGAGTCTCGGCACCAGGCTCAAGTTCAGTACTGCCTATCATCCCCAGACAGATGGCCAATCAGAGCGCACAATTCAGATCTTGGAAGACATGCTGCGATCATGTATACTGGACTTCGGAGGATCTTGGGAAGATCACCTGCACTTAGTGGAGTTCTCCTACAACAACAACTATCAGGCAAGCATTCAGATGGCACCTTTCGAGGCGTTGTACGGAAGGAAGTGCAGATCGCCAATATGCTGGAGCGACGTTGGCGAACGTCAAATACTGGGTCCAGAGTTGGCCACGGAGACAGTGGGGAAAGTAAAACAGATTCAGAACCATCTCCGTGCAGCCCAGGATAGACAGAAGCATTGGGCAGATGCACACAGACGACCCCTGGAGTTCAAGGAAGGAGAGCATGTATTTTTGAGGATCTCGCCCACTAGAGGTACTATCAGATTTGGCAGCAGAGGCAAGTTAAGCCCAAGGTACATTGGGCCATTTGATATCTTGGAGTGCATTGGTGAGGTGGCTTACCGTCTTGCATTACCTCCATCCTTAGAGGGAGTGCATGATGTATTCCACGTCTCACAACTGAGGAGATATGTGACGGACCCAAGTCATATAGTTGATCATTCTGAGATCTCGGTTGGACCTAGCCTGAGATACGAGGAGCAGCCAGTGGGTATACTCGATACCAGTGAGAAGACACTGCGAGGGCAGACAATCAGACTGGTTCGGGTAGCTTGGAAACAGCACTCTCCTGGCGAATCGACCTGGGAGCGAGAAGATGTTATGCGCCAGCGTTATCCACACTTATTTGCTGATGCAGGTAAAACCTGAGCATTCTTTAATTCTGTAAATCTTGCCTTTATAGTTTACCCTTCGATTGCGAGGACGCAATCCTCTTAAGGGGGTAGTTTGTAAACACCCTAAATTTTTCAGATTTTTAAAATCAATTTTTGAAATTTTTTTTGCAATTTTCAGGAATTTACAATATGTGCTGTGGTGATTGTAGGATTTTTAATTGCCAATAACTAACATTAAAATGTAATGAAAAAATAATTTTATGGTGAAAAATAGAAAACTGGACTTAGGGTAATTTTCTGAGATTTTATTGGGCCTCAGACCTATTTTTAAAAGCCTAAAAACTATTTTTCTAATTATTAATTAATTTCTGTTTTATTATTATTATTATTATTTTTATTCTGTTTTATTGGTATTAGGGGCCCGGCCCGGCCCAGTGGGCCGAGCCCATTAGTAACACAGCCCAACCCTCTACCAGCCTAGCGGGTCGGGCGGGTCGGCCAGACCCGAACCCGCGCCCGACCCGACCCGCATCTCCATCACCCCCAACCCCACGCCTGCCCGCGTTTTTCGTCCGGATTCTCCGGCCACGTCGCCGGAGAACCGCCCCCTCTACCCCACGACCTCCCCCCAGCCCCGCCTAGCCCGGCCACAACCCCCCCGTGGATCCCCCTATAAAAACCCTACCCCTCCGGCCCCTTTCTCCCCCAAACTCAACCCTCGCCGCCGGCCACCTCCCACAATCCCCTCCCCTAGCTGCTGCCCTCCGCCGGACCACTGCCTCGGCGCCATCCTCCTCCCGCCGTGAGCTACCCCGAGCCCAACCGGCCTCCCCCTTCTCTTCCTCTCTCCTCCCAGATCCGCCCGCCGCCGACTCCCTAGCTCCCCGACCACTCAGCCGGCGCCGCCACGTCCCGAGCCCCGGCGCCTCGTGTCCCCGAGTCCAGCCGCCCGAGTCCGGCCAGCCAAGACACGGCAGAGCCCAGCCCTAGGCCGGACACAGCTCGGACACATTGTCCATGACACGAACTCGCGTGTCGGACACAGGAAAACCCCGGTTTCTCGGGTTCCCTTCAGGTACTCGTATCTTGCACCTCGGATCTCCATTTTCGATTCTGTAAATTGCGTTGTGAAGCCTGTATGACCCTCTCGGTGCCCGGATAAACCGCTCGGGGCATCGCGTCCTGTGGTGAGCGCACACCGCGATCCAAAAACAGGAAAATCTAGACCCTGTTTTACCACGGAACTGAGTATGCCCCGCCAAACGGGACGACTTGGTTGCGTGCGGTCTTCACAGATACGTGCGCCTCATCGATACGGACGTGTGAGATTTTGCGAAAGCTGATTCGGGTGTGCGTGCACACCGAAATCAACGCGTATCCGCGGACATCGCCCCATATCCGCCTTTTCTGTAATTTACCCTAACTTCGTGCACACATGTCAGATCGATACGAAACCTGCGCAATTGGACTCCTAGCGATACGCTGGTCCTGTGGGTCAAGTTTGGTTCGATTCTGAGAACGTTGACAAAATCGCGTGTCGTGGGCCCCACAGGCCCCACTCGACGGGCGATTTCGTGATCGGCTCATCGGAATTCAAATCTGAAAGTTTTGTTGGGTTCATATCAGCGTTCTTGACCTGTTGACACTAAGTTTGGTAAATTTAGAGACCGTTGACCCTGACACATTTTTCGGTGCAAAGCGGGCCCACCGGTGGACCCCGTTTTGGCCCGAAACTGCCGTTTTTACCCTTGTCTCCAAATTGGACCCAAGGACAGACGTTCCTAGCTATTTGACACCTTCTGAGCGTGATGGTGCTATTTATTTTAGCTTTCGGAGACATCTCTGGAAATTTCCGAAACCAGGACCTTAGTGGAATCCAAACATCAGGCAAGTGAACCTTGCCAACTTGCAGTCTTTATTTTCATAATTCCTGTAATATTACTTTGCTGAATGTCTTGTGTAAATTCATATAAACTTGTTTAAACTGCTTAACCTAGGAAACGCAAGACGTACCTAGTGTCCGATCATAGTCGGGTGCCAACACTGTACGCGGTGTTGGGTTCGTCATTTAGAGATGGATTTACGATTCCCTTACTTTTTTACTTGACCTATCAAGTACCCTACAACCCAGGACACTTGACACTATCATGAACATAATCCTCCTGAGATATTCGTGGTGATTCTGTATAGGATACATGACTTGACAGAGTTATTTTAGTTATAGACAGTATGACTTGTTGCATTAGCTATAATCCCGCTGACATGGACATGAGACGTTATGGTCATGGCTTGCGTGATTACATTGGGTGGGGAGAGAAACACAGGCTACAGGCTATTCTACATATATATCTACTATTATTGTGAGGTTGTAGACTCTCCAGCAGAGCTAGACCCTTTACGTGTTATTACTGCTACCCGGCTCCCCGACACAGAGCTTGTAGCGGTCTCAGCCTGAGTACTAGTGTTGCTCTCATTTGCATATCACATAGATGGTTACTTAGTTTACCCTGCTGTTTATTTATTTATTGCACTGCTTATTCATTTGGCTTGTTTTATTTTGTGCCTTGCTATGTCCACTGAGGACCTGGAATGGATTATGTCCCCAGGTTTAGCTGAGGAGCAGTATCCCGAGGTATACGGGACAGGAGCTGAAGCTATTGCTAGAATAGAACCGAACACTGAAGATGATGTGACTGCCGAAGACTTCTCCTAAGTGCCTGTTCCACTACTCAGTATTTATTTCATGTTTATCTCTTGTTCCTGGCCTATAGAGCCAGTTTATTCAGATTTAAGTCGGGTTGTTTCTCCGACTGACTTGTTGTGATTATTGTTGCTACTTATTTCCATTCCATTATACAGTTATTTCTTTATCGTTATGGATGAGATTAGTGTGACTTGTTGTAGTAGACCTTATTTACAGCTTAAGTACGCCCTGATGGCTCCATTAAATTGGGTTATCCATCGGTGCGTACTGCTGGCCGTTGCCACGTGTCCAGTCCCTCGATATTTTGGGACTGGGGCTTGACAGATGCCGTATAAGCCTGGGGTTGAGCTTGCACAAGGCGTGCTCATACTTATTTTGTAACACATATATTTGAAGATAGGGTATAAATTATTCATAAAGAAATTGAACACACGTTTGAAATAAAAATAGCTCTTTATTGATAATTCTCTGAAATGAAAACATAAGGCCCTCGAACGGCCGAGATAAAAATGCCAGACGGCTTACAACTTGCAAAAAGATTGAAATAAGATACAACGTTTCTCCATACATCATATCCCTTATTGAAATATTAAAACTCATGGACCACCTTCAGTTAGAGTCTTTTTATCCACTTGGAAGCTTTAAGTGCAAGACTTCTAAAGAGTCAGACCAAAACCTTCAATGTTCCCTCGCAGCAGCCAAATCCCCAGCACCTGAAGATGCCCACAAATGTGGGTTAGTACGCAACATGTACTGGTGAGCGGTCGCAACCACTCTCACCTAAAAAGCCAACACTAAGTAGATATGTGAAACCAGCAATAATTATTGTGATCTTACTATGTTGTCTTAAGTTCAATTAATAATTCATATCTCAAGAATATAAGGAACACATATATTTATCACTATATTTGGTAATTCTTATCCACGGTCGTTCATCCATCCATGTTTATGAATAATAACTTACTCTGCCTACACAAGACATTATTAGCATGCACCCTATTTATATGAAGGTCACTGGCCAAGCTATCACGACATTCTTGGAATTTCAGTGCCCCGTTAAGTGCAGGGAGCTAGCCTCACTGAAGGTCCTAAACTTTTGATGCAATTATTTTAGCATCAATGTTCCCCTAGGACGAAGCGATCTCATGGCCTCGGTGCACCGCTTCGAGGAACCTACCCCTTGTGCACAAGTTTGCCTATGACCATGCATGAATGCAACTAGATAGTAGAAGAAAATATGCAAATACAAAAACTTGATATAGTATTCCAGAGTCATATTGATTATCTTAGCTACAGCCCACCATACTTACCGCCCAGTCCAGGGTCTTTGTCACATAATCAATTATACTACAACAGTCCAGTTCATAGTAATGTGATTATTATCTTTCTTATTTTTCTGGGTTCTTTGCTAGGTATCATCGGTCATTTTGTTAAGCATGATGACTAAAGGATTAATGAAAGGATCAAAGTCACTTACTAGTTGGTGAATTGCTGAGAAAGAGGGATCTTCTTCGCGACTTCAAACTTGGTTCACAGGTTCACCAGCATTGGCACCAACAAAGGTTCAGGATCCTTCTTCTCTTTCTTTTAGTAATTCGATATTCGATATGTAAATGCAAGACAATGAATGCATGCAATGAAAGCCGTTCAACAAAAATAATCACGACAACGCAAATCACAAAACTAACAGTGAAAACCAATATCGAAAACCAACAGCGCACGGGTCTTGAGACATAGACTCTTATATGGAGTTCACTCCCAAAGACACCATGTACTGCATTTTGGGAGAAACTTATAAGGATTCCATCCTATAACGAGGAACGACTCCCTGTTTATTTGTCCCGACCAATCGATATCAGCAAAAATTTTCCATTCTCTGATTCTGACTCGGCCATTCAACCGCTAGCCCAATCTGTGCTCCGTAACAGGATCATGGTACTACATATTAATACACTAACAAAAAGTTTTGTCCCCGAAATTTAAAATAAAACCTACCTCCAAAATCGAATAACGAAGAAAACCTTTCCCTCATATCCTCTTCGAGTTCCCATGTCGATCATCGATGGAGTGGTTGCGCCAAAGCACGTGACCAAGATAATAACTCGATTCCTTAACACCTTCTCTTTCCTATCCAAGAATTAGATAGGTTCCTCCACCTAAGTCAAGTCGGCCTGCAGTCCCAATTGACCGAAGCCCACCACAAGACTTGGATCATGCATGTACTTTCATAGTTGAGAAACATGAAATATATCGTGCACTTCAGCCAACGACGGTGGTAACACGATCTAGTAGGCGACTGGACCCACTCTCTTAAGAATCTCAAACAGAACGACGAACCGAGGGCTCAGCTTCCCTTTTGTGCTGAACCGCATAATTCCACACATCAGAGATACCTTCAAGAACACATGGTCCCCGATCGTGAACTCTAACGATCGTCGATGAATATCTGCGTAACTCTTTTACCGACTTTTTGCCACTTTTAACTTCTCTCGAATTATGGAATTCTCGACTGCCTGTTCTATCAATTCAGGCCCAAGTTCTTGTCGCACCCCGACTTCATCCCAGCATATCGGTGACTGATACTTTCGTATGTACAATGCTTCATACGGTGCTATCTCAATGCTCGATTGGTAACTGTTATTGTAAGAAAATTCTGCTAGCGGCAAGTGACTATCCCAACTTATTTTCAGATCTACGACGCATAGGCGTAGCATGTCCTCCAAGATTTGGTTAACCTGTTGGTCTGGACGTCAGTCTGAGGATGATACGCAGACCTAAAATTCAACCGTGTGCCCAGCGTTGCCTGCAGACTTTTCCAGAACTGTGATACAATTTTTTTATCCCGATCTAACACAATTGAAGCTGGCACATAGTGTAGTCGTACTACTTTATCCAAATATAGCTGAGCCAACCGATTAATGCCCCAGGAGATCATGATCGCGATAAAATATGTCGACTTGGTCAATCTATCCATGATTATCCAAATTGCATCATTCCCTCGCTGCGTCTTCGGCAAGCCAACTATAAAATCCATGGAAATGTGATCACATTTCCACTCTGGAATAGAGAGGTTCTGCAGCTCCCTGCCTGGTCTTTGGTGTTCTTCTTTCACTTGCTGGTAGGCCATACATTGTGACACAAAGCGTGCCACATCTTTCTTCATACCTTGCCATCAGAAGTTTGCGCTCAAGTCCTTATACATCTTGGTACTCCCTGGATGTAGTGTATAACTTGCATAGTGTGCTTCCGTCAATATCTTCTTTCGAAACTCTGTATCATTAGGCACACACAATCTTCCCTTTACTCACAATATTCTGTTTTCGTCTTTCGCAAAGTCGGTTGCCTTCCCTGTTGAAGTTATTTCGTGCATTTTCTCCAGGTACGGATCATCCTTCTATGCGAACTTGATTCGTTCCAACAAGCTCGGCTTAAGGTTTATTTGAGCCAGTTGTACCCCGTGGTGTCAAACTCGGAGTTCGATACCCATATCCTCCAAATCATGCTGTAACCGTTTGTCAACTAATAGAGATGCCATATACTTCCGGCTCAATGCATCCGCCACAAAATTGCCTTTGCCCGGAGTATAATCTATTGATAAATCATAATCTTTAATGTGTTTCAGGCAACGCCTCTACCGTAAATTTAATTTCTTTTGGGTGAAAATGTACTTGAGGCTCTGATGATCCGTGTAGATCTTGCAATCTGTACCATAAAGGTAGTGCCGCCATAATTTTAACGCGAATATAATTGTCGCTAATTCTAGATCATGAGTAGGATAATTCTTTTCGTGTGGCTTAAGTTGTCTCAAAGCAAAGGATATCACCTTATCTCCTTGCATGAGTACACACCCCAAGCCTTGGCCCGATGCATCACTGAAAATCTGAAATTCCTTATCGCCTTCCAGAAATGCAACGATTGGAGCTGACACAAGGCGTTGTTTCAATTCTTGAAAACTGGCTTCACAGTCATCGGTCCACTTGAATGTCACTCCCTTGTGGGTGAGGCGAGTCAGAGGCGACACCACTCTAGCAATATCTTTCACAAATTTTTTATAATAGCCTGCCAAACCAAGGAAACTTTGGACTTCGCTAGCTGATGTGGGCTATTTCTAGTCCACCGCTGCCTCAACTTTCTACGGATCTATCGAAATATCCTCCGACGAGATAAAGTGCCCAAGGAATGACACACTACTCATCCAAAATTCACATTTACTGAGCATGGCTTAAAGTTGATGTTCTCGTAGGGTCTACAGTACTGTTCTTAAATGGACTGTATGATCTTCCTTGCTCTTTGAATATATTATGATATTATCGATGAACACGACCATAAACTTATCTAAGTAGGGACGAAAGACTCGGTTCATCGTATCCATAAAGGCAGCAGGGGCATTGGTTAAACCAAACGGCATAACCAAAAACTCGTAGTGTCCATATCTCGTACGAAATGCAGACTTAGGAACATTGTCTGTCTTAATCTTCAACTGATGGTAACCTGAGCGGAGATTAATCTTCGAAAACACTGTCGCACCTTAGAGCTGACTGAATAGGTCATTGATTCTAGGTAGAGGGTACTTGTTCCAAACTGTGACTTTATTGAGTCTTCATTAGTCGATGCACAGCCGCATCGTACCATCTTTCATTTTAACAAATAATACCGGGGCTTCCTATGGAGAGACACTTGGACGAATGTATCGACAATCCAATAATTCCTGAAGTTGGACCTTCAGTTCCTTTAATTCTACGGGCGCCATCCTGTACGGGGCTCTGGAGATCGGTCTTGTATTGGGAAATATATCGATGCAAAACTCAATCTCGCGGTCTGGTGGCATTCCAGGTATTTTGTTCGAAAACATATCCGAAATTTCGTCCATGAATTCAGTGTGAGTTGGGTCGACACCTTACTTGTGTATGTCTTGAATAGAATCCAAATACCCTTCACAACTATAATGTAATATCCATCGGACCGTGGCTGCAAAAATTACCATGGATGGCTTGGTCGACACCGTACCGCACGAGTACGATAATTTTGTCTCTCCTGGTAGACGAAACACAACTCTCTTTCCTGCGTAATCGATCATCCCACCACAAGCACTAAGCCAATATATTCCCAGAATAATATCGTAATCCTTAATGTCGAGAACAAAGACATCCAGTGATAGATTTCTTTCCCTAATGCATATGTAGCCATCCCTACATATCAAGTTAGCAGGCATCTTTACCCCCGACGGAGTGCTAACATTTGACTTTTTTTTCCGCACAATCAATGGTAGCTGAGCAAGTGCCGAGCCAATCTGTCTCGTCCCAGTCCCAAAATACCTTGGGACTAGACACGTGGCAATGGCCAGCAGTACGCATCGATGGACCAACCCAATATAATGGATCCATCAGGGCATACTTAAGCTGTAAAACAAGTCTACGACAATCATGGCACAACTAATCCCATCCACACAAGATATAAAATATGATCCACAGAATAAATAAGGAATATAAATCATCAGCAAGTCTCACAAAGTACTTCGGGAACAACCCGATAAATATCTAGTACAATGGTTCCACAGACCAGAAAATAAAAGACTGAACTAATAAATAAAACTGAGCATGAACATGGATGCTCAAGAGAAGTCTTCAGCTAAGACCTCGTCCTCAGATGGTGGTACGGCTCCTGGATCGGCTCCTCCTGCTGCGGTCCCGTAAACCTCGGGGTAAACCTGGTCTGCAAAATCTGGGGACAAAATCCATATCCAGGTCCTCAGGGGACATAGCAAGGTACAAAAAATAATACAAGCCAGAATATAAACAGTGCAGCAAATAATGAGATAAGCAGGGTAAGTATGTAACATCTGTATAAATGCAAGAGAGAATATCAATAGTACTCAGGTTGAAACAACTACAAGCCCTGTGTAGGGGAGCCGGTAGTAGTGGTGTCAAGAGGTGGTCTAGCTCAGCGGGATACTGAGTAGCCGGCATAACATAATCAACCTGTAGCCTGTGAATCTATCCAGCAATAGATGGAACAATAAGGGAATACTAGAATAACCAGCTAAGTGATATGCAAGATGAGAGCAGCACTAGAACTCAGGCTGAAGCATACTACCAGCTCTGTGTCGGGGAGCCGGTAGCAGCAGTAATAATGAGTAATGGGCCAAGCTCGGGCTTCAGAGTCTTGGCCTCACAATAGTAGGGGTGTATATATATGATCAGCCTATAGTCTGTGTGTCTCTCCCCACCCAATGTAACCACGCATGTCATGACCATAACGTCTTATGTCCATGTCAGCGGGATCATAACTAATGCACAAGTCATAATATATCTAGACTATAGTATCTTTATAGGTCCTGTATCCTATACAGAATCACCACGAATATCTCGGGAAGATCCTGTCTCATGAACAGTGTCCAGTGTCCTGGGTCATAGAGTACTTGGTAAGACAAGTAATAGAAGATAAAGTGTCACGTATGTCCATCTCTAGATGACAATACCCAACACCGCGTACGGTGTTGGCACCCGACTGATAATCGGATGCTAAGTATGTCACACGGTCCTAGGTTAAACATGCACAGCAATATAATGAAGTAAGAAAATAGGTAACAATACTGCGGAGTTGGCAAGGTACACTTGCCTGATGTTTGAATATCAACAACTGTCCCTATATCAGTGGATCCGGTAGGTGCTACTCCAAAAGCTATAATAAACATCACCAACAGTCTCAGAAGGTATCAAACTGCTAGAATTGCCTGTCCTTACGTCCAATTTGGACACAGGGGCAAAAAGGTCATTTTTGGGCCAAAGTGGGGTCCACGTGTG
Source organism: Iris macrosiphon (assembly GCA_036927795.1). Taxonomy (NCBI): domain Eukaryota; kingdom Viridiplantae; phylum Streptophyta; class Magnoliopsida; order Asparagales; family Iridaceae; genus Iris; species Iris macrosiphon. Next base: position 310,477,461 of record JAYESA010000004.1, on the reverse strand, counting down.
GCCCACTTTGCACCGAAAAGTGTGCCGAGGGTAACAGTCTCTAAATGGGACAAACTATGGGTTAAACAATTCTAAATGTCAATACGATCCCCATGGTATGTCCAGATTTGGATTTCGATGAGCCGAACATAATTTGGTCCAAAAGTCAACTGTGGGACCCACCAATTGGCGATCTGGTCAACCGTCTCAGAAATGCGTAAAAATTGGGTCACAGGACCAGCATGTTACCACGAGTCCAGTGGCGCAAGTTTTGTCGCAATCTGACAAGCGTGCACAAAATACGCACGAGGTCCACAAAAGTGCCGACACGAAACGTGTTCGCGGATACGGCCTGATTCCGGCGCGCACACGCGTCTAAATCAGTCTCCACGAATTTTCATGTGTCCGATTATGCTGCGTGCACCATTCGGTACACTTGGTACACGATGGGGCGATCCCGTTTGGCGGGGCGCGCTCCGATCTCCAACTTTTAGAAAACCGGAAAAAGTGGGTGCGTGCAGTTTTGTGACGAATACAATTTTGTCCACAGCAACTAATAGCACAAAGTTATTATACAGAAAATAAACTAGGTCATGTAATCTACAGGTATCAAAAAGAATTACCGAATTCGGATCTCTGTGGTGGGAGATACGAACTCGGCAATATGGGTGGTCATTCTGGAATTCTGCGATTGCAGAATTCTGTCTGCTCGCGCTGACTTGGGCGCTGTTTTTCACCTAGGAGCACACGTTATCCGAGGTTGACTATAAAACAAGTATTGGAGAGGGCTAAGGGAAGATCATACCTATGAAAACGTAACGTCGTTTGGTCGAGCGAGTCGACGGAAAATCATGCCGGAGCAAAGGTGCCTCGAGTGGGAAACTGCAGTTCGCGATGTCGGCGTCGACGGGATGGTTGGATGGCTTGGGGAGGCTTCTCTGGCTGCGGTGACGGCTCTAGATGGGAAGAGAAAGTCTGGAGTTTCTAGGTTAGGGTTTTAGAGAGCTATTGTATATATATATACTATATATATTAGGAGAGAGAGGGGGTGGAAAGAGCGGATCCGCGGGCAAGGCCGCGTGAAGTGGGGCGGGTTTGGGTATGCCGCTGGTGCAAAACGGGTTTTGTAGCAACTTGCTAATTGAAGTGGGCGGGTCATACTACGGCTGAAGGCTAGCAAGTTGGCTGAGGCAAATTGCTACGGAATTAGCAAAGTTTTGCTAAGGAATGCAAAGCTCCTGAGAGCTTTAAGTATACTAAGCATATTATTAATATTATTAGTATGATTATTATTCTTATACTTATTTAATTCTTTTCTTTCTTTAAATATATATATATACATATATATATATTTGTATATATACATATATATATATTCACACATAAGAAAATTTATAGAATAGGGTATGCACATCGTTAGGCTAGCAACTGCTCAAGGGGTCTCCTACATGGAATAAATTCCGAAAATTCCTGATGGTCCCATAAGTCCTCTAAGTGCCCGAACACCTAACATAAAAATTATTAAAAATCTATTTCTCCTATTTGGACCTAATTACTATAATTTAATTAATAATTAATAAATAAAGGGTATATACGATTTTCTAGGAAGGGGGTTTTACATTCTACCCAACTTGTAAAAATTTCGTCCTCGAAATTAAAATTAAGCCACGATAGAATGCAAGGATGGTATAAGATATAAATTAACAATGTAAATTCATACCTTGGTCTGCGAATAGGTTCGAAAAACGCTTGCGCATGTCGTCCTCGCGCTCCCAAGTTGATTCTCCTGGCGCGCCATGCCTCCATGCTACGCGAACCAAGGAAATAGACTGGTTCCTCAATACCTTCTCTCGACGATCAAGGATTCCCACGGGTTTCTCTTGGTATGACAAGCTCAGCCCAATGGTGATATCTGAATGGTCGAGGACATGACTGCTGTCTGTCACATATCGCCTGAGCTGCGACACATGGAATACGTCATGTACTCCCTCCAGTGAAGGTGGTAGCGCAAGTCGATATGCCACCTCTCCAACTCTCTCGAGCACGTCAAATGGTCCAATATACCTTGGACTCAACTTGCCACGCCCTCCGAATCGGATGGTGCCTCTGGTCGGTGATATCCTCAAGAAGACGTGATCGCCCTCTTTGAACTCCAAGGGTCGACGATGAAGGTCTGTCCACTGTTTCTGCCTGTCTTGCGCTGCTCGCAAGTGTCCCTGAATCTTCTTGACTGTCTCTACGGTGTTGACCACCAACTCGGGTGTCATGCCCCAGTCCCAAAATACGTAGGACCAGGAATACGTGACACGCCAGCTACGCATTCGACCAGACTCTGGTCTGACTCGAATACGTATGAGCTGTAATATAAAGGGCACTATCTAGATATTCCATAAATATAAACCTCTATGTCTCAATCCACAATGTACATCAGTATACAAGAAAGAGCTATGTGTGCTAAGGTCGGCCGCCCAATAACACACTAACTCGAATAGACTCGAGAAGAAGTATGAGTCTACAAAACTAGGCTACAACAGCAGATGAGTAATCAATGTAAATAACCATAATGCCGGTAGATATAATGTGAGTACCTGGTACCATGCTCGCAAGATATGCCACTCCATCTGTATCTCCAAGTGCTCCGTAATCGTCTATGCTGCAAAACTGGCAGGGAACCAGGTCCTCAGAGGGACGTAACAAGGTACAGAAATACAACATGCCAAGTATACAAAAAGTACAAGTGCACGACAGGGTACTCTATCATAACCAACTAGTGTGACACAGTTTAAAGACAATGTTCGACGCGTGGGCTGTCCAAAATAAAACCGTAGCTCCGGACACGGAAACACACGGCACGTACCGCAGCTCCGGGCAAAGAGTCACACGGGTGAAACAGGCTACACTAGAAACAGGTATCACTAGAAAATACTACATATATATAAGCGCGTGCAGAGTAGCCCAAACGTCTAGTAACTGTCTTCCCCTTCCCAAGCGGTCAACGATTGTGCGTTGAACCTGAACCTCTAACTACAGTCTCGACACAAGGAATAACTCAACAGACGCGACCCTAAGGTCGTCCCAGTCTCTGGTCATGATGTCAGTATCAGGATACAGGAATCTGGCACGATCACAGTGACCCTAAGGTCGTCCCAGTCTCTGGTCATGATGTCAGTATTAGGATACAGGAATCTGGCACGATCACAGTGTATGAGTGTGTCCTGGGGTATCGATGTACTCTGGTACGTGCATCGAGGTGCTATGAAGCATCTAGTATTTATTCTAAGATGTTAAGTCGAATGTCAACACCCGGTTGCGATCCGGACGTGAAGTATCGAACGTCAACATAACTACGTGCACAATGTACATAACGAAATAAGAAATATCTGTAAACTGAAATACAGGGTGGCAAGGTACACTTGCCTGCGTGCGGCTGCTGATGACGGGGATCGGGTACCGCGTCCAAGTCCTCAGGTCCCGCAATACCTAGTGAAGGGATACAAACCAGAATCAATAATCCACCTAAGACAGACATGTGAAACGACACGCATCTACAACCAAACTAAAACCCAACTCAAATAGTTATACAATAAGTTTTACAGTCCTCCATCCCTGATTCATGATCCGATCTACTACCTATTTCCAAATCATTCGCCCGTACAATATCATCAATTATTAGCTTTATAATTAACCACTGCTCAAGTACTATACTACACCAACCCTGTAAATGCCAACATTATATTTATCAAACCCTAACCACCTTATCTACATATCTAGCTCAAAGGAACACTACACTATAAAACATAGGCTCCAAAACATATTAATCCTCATTAACAAACCTCATCCATATACATCTCAATCATATATTTCCATTACCACCCTACACTTTACATCCACATATATAATCCAAAACCCTAGCTAACATTCCCATCTCCATAAACACCAACATTTTTTCACATAACCCTAGCTAAATCCACACATCCATATTTTAAATATCACCACAACATTTCACAATACTTAAACCTGCTCCTTAATAAAAATCAATATGCATGGACTACACATAACATCCTAAAATCTCACACCTAGTATTCGTACACCCTAGACTTAATCTATAACATCACTCCCTGAACTCATCGCATATAACACCACTCTAAAACTAAGTTATATGCAAAAACAGACAATATTTAACTACTCAAGGAGAGGGGGAGAGTTTACCTCGACGATGCGTAGTGGTGGTGTTGATGCTAATTAACTTGAACAGGTCTGCTGGATACGGTCAAGGCTGGCAGCGAAGTGAATCAAAGATCAAGGCACCACAACAAACCGTCACTGAGACTTGTCGACGACAGAGTCGAAGAGTCGACGTCCACCGAAAACGTCGAGTGAAGCCGTTCGTCAGAGACGCGGTACAGTAGCCGATCACGCCAACTCGGTTCAACCAGAGTTCGTCGATACAGCGGCTCGCGGGGGCGGGCTCGGCCGGAGCGGCAGCTCGGTTGGGTCAAGGAAACGGCCGGGAGAAAGGGACAGTTCGACAGCAGCACGGCTGGAGCGTGGAGCTGCTAAGGAGGTCGAGGGGGTACTCGGCCGGAGAGATGTCCTCTGTGGAGTCGATGGCTCGACGCCGGGGCAGCAGCTCATCGGAGCTGCTAGCTGCACAACGCCGGAGCCGCTGAGGGAGGCCCGCGGGGATTGCAGCGGCTGAGATGCGGTGGATAGGCTGGCCGGATCGGCAGTCTGCCGGAGCTCGAGGCTGGAGTACTCCTCGCGGCTGGAGGTGCGCCGGCATTGGTCAACGACGTCGGATCGGCTCGTCGGGGTGGCGACTGGCGTGCAGTGAGGAGGTCGGTTCGTCGACAGTTCTGCCATTGTTGTAGTCGACTCCTCTCCTGATGTCCTTCTCGCGGAGGAGGAAGCCGGTGAAGGCCGCTGGAGTCAGTCGAGATCCGTGAAGATCCGGCGAAGAGATTATTCAGTCGGCCGACTCGAGGATGAGGGATCCACGAGCTCGCCTACGGGTTCGCCATGGCCGAGCTCCTCAATGAGGGTGGTCATGAAACTTGGTGGAAGGATGAAGAAGAAGAAGAAGAAGAAGCAGAAGAAAAAAAAGGAAGAAATATGGAATGGGAGAGGTGGCTGTGATTTGTGTAATGAAGAGGGAGGAGAGAGAGTGAGGTGGGTGGTTTCCAAAGCCCCTAGGGATTAGGGCCGGCCTAGGGAAGAGGAAAGTGTAGGAGGGATTAAATAGGGGAGTGTGTTGAGTGTGTGGTGAGGATTGAGTGTTTTAATTTGAATGGAGGGACTTGATTATTCATGATGGAGAAGTACAACCAAGGGAGAGAAAGAGTGTATTGTGACCGGTCAAGAGAGGGATAGTGGCTTCTTCATTTGCCTTAGCCAATAGGATGGTGACACCTATCGCTACATTTGCAAATAAGCCCCTTAAGTTCGGGAACTTGCACAAACACATGAAATAACGCAAAAATTGTGCCGAAAATTGCGTTTATTAAATTGTCATAGTGAGGGGGCATTGCGCGTTAGGCGCGGGTCAAATTTGAAGGGCATGGGGATTAATTTAGGATTTAAATAGGATTTACCAAGTTGGTAATCCCGAAATAAATAGAAATAAGCGTCCCGCGAATTTAATTTAATTTGGGGCACTTGGGGTCAAAATCCGGAAGTGGCGCAAAAGCCAAAAATGGTGGAGGCTTGGAGTCAGTCTTGGATCCTTTTGTTGGTCCGGCTCAACGGGTTAAGTTGGTACCCCAAAATCGAGGGTAACGACACAGGTGTCCGACACGGAATAAAAAATATGGGTTACGATTTTCGGAATGTTGCGCAATTAATTTAGAGCACACAAAAATTGATTTTAACAGTCAGAAAAGTCCAGTGCCTAATTTGGCGAGTCAGGTCAGAAGTACAATAATTGAACGGAATTTATGGGCTGATATTGGGCTCCGAATAATCAAACAATGATAGGGCGCGCCAAGGGTTTTAATAATCGGATTAAAATTCCAGGTGAATATCCTCAACTCTAAACCTCAATATCTTCTATCAAAATTTTTCCTGGCCCACTCTAACTATCTATAGAATAAATTGAGGGGGTTTACATTCTTCCCAACTTAGAAAAATTTCGTCCCCGAAATTAAAAGTAAAGCACGATAATATCAAACAGAATTTAAAATAACTAGTAATTAAATTTGCCGTACGTAAATTCGTACCTTGCTCCTCAAATAAGTACGGGAATCGCTGCCTAATAGAATCCTCGCGCTCCCAAGTAGACTCGCCTGGTGAATGGTGCTTCCATGCCACTCTGACCAGTCGAATCGTCTGCCCTCTCAAAGTCTTCTCGCTGCGATCGAGGATCTCAACTGGCTGCTCTACGTAAGACAGACTAGGCCCAACTGTAATCTCCGAATGATCAAGCACGTGGCTAGGGTCTGCAACATATCTCCTCAGCTGCGATACGTGAAATACGTCATGTACTCCCTCTAATGATGGAGGTAATGCAAGACGGTAAGCCACTTCGCCAATTCGTTCCAGAATGTCAAAAGGTCCGATATACCTCGGACTCAGCTTGCCTCTGCCTCTGAATCTGATGGTACCACGAGTGGGCAATATCCTCAAAAATACGTGGTCACCCTCCTTGAACTCCAATGGCCTGCGGTGCACATCTGCCCAGTGTTTCTGTCTGTCCTGTGCTGCGCGCAGGTGGCTCTGAATCTGCTTGACCTTCTCTACTGTCTGTGTCACCAATTCCGGACCAAGTATCTGACGCTCTCCCACGTCACTCCAACAAACTGGCGACCTACATTTCCTGTCGTATAGTGCCTCATAAGGTGCCATCTGTATGCTGGCCTGGTAACTGTTATTGTAGGAGAATTCCACCGAGTGCAGATGGTCCTCCCAAGATCCTCCAAAATCAATCATGCACGCTCGCAACATATCCTCTAATATCTGTATCGTGCGCTCTGACTGTCCGTCAGTCTGTGGATGATACGCAGTGCTGCACTTGAGACGAGTTCCTAGGCTCTCCTGCATACTCCGCCAAAAATGTGACGTGAATCTAGAATCACGATCCGATACGATGCTGACAGGCACTCCATGTATTCGTACTATCTGCCTCATATACATGTCAGCTAATATCTCTGTGGACTGCCCAACTCTGAAGGGCAAGAATTGTGCAGACTTTGTGAGTCTGTCTTCGGCAAATCCCAAACTGCATCCTTCCCGCTAGGGCTCCGCGAGAATCCTGTGACGAAGTCCATGGTAATGTTTTCCCACTTCCACTCGGGAATGGGAAGCGGCTGCAATAATCCTGCAGTCCTCTGACGTTCATCCTTGACTTGCTGACAAACTAAACATTTTGCCACGAATCTTGTAATCTCTCCTTTCATCCCATGTTACCAGTGATGTTGTCCCAAATCTCGGTACATCTTCGTACTTCCGGGATGAATGAAATAATCGAGCTATGAACCTCGGTCATCAACTCTTGGCGTAGCTTGCCACTCGGAACGTATAGGCGATCTCCACACCTTAATGTTCCGCCTTCATGAATCTTGAATCCCGTTTGCAGTCGTCTAAATCTCGTATCTGTAGACAATGCTGCATTGATCCTCTCAATCAAAGTAGACTGAACCTCAAGACTGGCCATCTGTCTATCCATGCCTGGCAATACGATCTCTATTCCAAGCTCCTGGAGATCCTCTAGCAACTGTCGCTGCGTCGTCAGAAAGTATGCCATGGGCTTCCTGCTTAAGGCATCTGCTACGACGTTCGCCTTGCCAGGGTGGTACTGTAGCTCAATGTCATAATCTGTCATCAGCTCTAGCCAACGTCTCTGTCTCATATTGAGCTCCTTCTGCATGTAGACGTACTTCAGGCTTTTATGATCTGTATAAATCTCAACACGCTCACCATAAAGGTGATGCCTCCATAGCTTTAGTGCAAATATCTCTGCAGCTAGCTCCAAGTCGTGCGTCGAATAGTTTTTCTCATGAACTCTCAACTGTCTCGATGCGTAGGCTGTCACCTTGTCGTGTTGCATCAGTACACATCCCAATCTGCTCCCTGATGCATCACTGTACACTACAAATCCTCCTGATTCTGAGGGTAGTGTCAAAATCGGTGCTGATGTCAGACGCTTCTTCAGCTCATCGAAGGCCGCCTGACACTCGTCGGTCCAGATAAACTCTTCGCCTTTACGCGTCAGTCACGTCATAGGCGCAGCTATCCTCGAAAAGTTTTCCACGAACCTCCGGTAATATTCGACAAGTCCGAGGAAACTCCTAACCTCTGTAACTGATGTAGGGGTAGGCCAGGTCTCTATTGCAGCTATCTTCTCCAGATCAACTGATAGTCCATCTCCGGGGATTATGTGTCCCAGAAATGGTACTCTATCCAAGCAAAAACTCACATTTGCTGAGTTTGGCGTACAGCCTCTCATGTCTCAGCGTCTCCAACACAACCCTGAGATGTCTCTCATGCTCCTCCTGGCTCCTGGAATATATCAGGATATCGTCTATAAATACCACCACGAACTTATCTAAGTACTGGTGGAAAACATTGTTCATCAAACACATGTATACTGCTGGCGCGTTGGTTAAACCAAACGGCACGACTAAAAACTCATAGTGGCCATACTTCATCCAAAAGGCCGTCTTCGGGATGTCTTCTATCCGTACCTTGATCTGATGATAACTGGATCTGAGATCGATCTTCACAATACATATGCGCCACTTAGCTGATTCAAATAAATCTTCGATGTGCGACAAGGGTACTTGCTCTCTATTGCTACGGCATTCAATGCCCTGTAATTGTTATGCAACGTATCGTCCCCGTCCTTCTTTGGTACAATAAGATGGTTGCTCCCCATGGAAAAATACTAGCCCGACCGAAACCCTTGTCTAAGAGATCCTCCCCGATGGACCTTCAACTCAACCAACTCTATTGGTGCTAGTCTGAAGACGGGAAAATAACTGTCTCGGCTCTTGGAGTCAACTTTGTAACAACTCTTTCTATCATGTGGCAGGCCCAAAAAATTCTCTAGAAACACATCCTCAAGCCCTGATATAATACGGGGTACACTGGTTTACCTTCTGCAATGTGTGTCTCTAAGGTAGAGGGGCACCATGCTTCCGGGCTCCCTGAAGTATCTCAAGCTCAGGGTAATCTGGTAGTCACAAATAATGTAATCACTTCGACAATCTCGCGTCGAGTGATATTGGCTCAATCAATCCATGTCTAGGATAAGGTCATAGTCTAGACTAAACCTCAAAATAATTTCTCCCGTCCTGTTTCCACATCAATTCTCAAAGGAAGAAAAAAAAAAATTCCTTGCCTAATGTATACTTCTCTTCTCCTCAAAGTTTTCCCTCAATTTCTATTCCTCAAAATCCTTCTTTTCGTTATTTATCTGTCCAAGTCACATAGTGCAATTATAATAATGATGTCACCCAAGCACCTACTAAAATTTCTGGTATTAGATCATCATCATCCAAGTGAGAGCTTAAAATTTTATCTCCTCTAGTCCATAATATCATTCCTGGTATTGCTATCATATACAACCACTAGTTTCTATCATTAGGCTATGCATTCACATAAATCATTCTAGGTCATGATCAACAATCCTTCTAGCTCTCAGTACTTCCAAGATCACTGCTATCTCAAGCACGGGTAGGGTACTACTAGGTCCAACTCTCTTGCCAGACTTCTACTCTAGTTCTACAATCCAAAGATCCTATCAATCTGTCCTGATAAGGTAGCACTCTTCTCCAAGAAAGGTACACGAATTCTGTCTCCTGTCGTCTGGTCTTCGAGCTTCTTCTGGAGGGAAGTCATCAGTCACAAACATTCGTCTCCCCGAATAATAGGGGACGAGAAACAAGGATAGCGACATTGACGAAGATTGAACGAATGCAAAGTGGAAGTCCAAGGGCGATAATCACATACAAAGAGTTTTAAAATCGATTATGGATTGAGATCCTACTCAACAATCATAACATCTATTCCTAATTTGCAGGCTCGCTTGGCACAGTCAGGTGACCAAGACGATTTAAATCGGACCTGCATGGGCCACCACAAAAACATGTCACGCCCCAGTCCCAAAATACGTAGGACCAGGAATACGTGATACGCCAGCTACGCATTCGACCAGACTCTGGTCTGACACGAATACGTATGAGCTGTAATATAAAGGGCACTATCTAGATATTCCATAAATATAAACCTCTATGTCTCAATCCACAATGTACATCAGTATACAAGAAAGAGCTATGTGTGCTAAGGTCGGCCGCCCAATAACACACTAACTCGAATAGACTCGAGAAGAAGTATGAGTCTACAAAACTAGGCTACAACAGCAGATGAGTAATCAATGTAAATAACCATAATGCCGGTAGATATAATGTGAGTACCTGGTACCATGCTCGCAAGATATGCCACTCTATCTGTATCTCCAAGTGCTCCGTAATCGTCTATGCTGCAAAACTGGCAGGGAACCAGGTCCTCAGAGGGACGTAACAAGGTACAGAAATACAACATGCCAAGTATACAAAAAGTACAAGTGCACGACAGGGTACTCTATCATAACCAACTAGTGTGACACAGTTTAAAGACAATGTTCGACGCGTGGGCTGTCCAAAATAAAACCGTAGCTCCGGACACGGAAACACACGGCACGTACCGCAGCTCCGGGCAAAGAGTCACACGGGTGAAACAGGCTACACTAGAAACAGGTATCACTAGAAAATACTACATATATATAAGCGCGTGCAGAGTAGCCCAAACGTCTAGTAACTGTCTTCCCCTTCCCAAGCGGTCAACGATTGTGCGTTGAACCTGAACCTCTAACTACAGTCTCGACACAAGGAATAACTCAACAGACGCGACCCTAAGGTCGTCCCAGTCTCTGGTCATGATGTCAATATCAGGATACAGAAATCTGGCACGATCACAGTGACCCTAAGGTCGTCCCAGTCTCTGGTCATGATGTCAGTATCAGGATACAGGAATCTGGCACGATCACAGTGTATGAGTGTGTCCTGGGGTATCGATGTACTCTGGTACGTGCATTGAGGTGCTATGAAGCATCTAGTATTTATTCTAAGACGTTAAGTCGAATGTCAACACCCGGTTGCGATCCGGACGTGAAGTATCGAACGTCAACATAACTACGTGCACAATGTACATAACGAAACAAGAAATATCTGTAAACTGAAATACAGGGTGGCAAGGTACACTTGCCTGCGTGCGGCTGCTGATGACGGGGATCGGGTACCGCGTCCAAGTCCTCAGGTCCCGCAATACCTAGTGAAGGGATACAAACCAGAATCAATAATCCACCTAAGACAGACATGTGAAACGACACGCATCTACAACCAAACTAAAACCCAACTCAAATAGTTATACAATAAGTTTTACAGTCCTCCATCCCTGATTCATGATCCGATCTACTACCTATTTCCAAATCATTCGCCCGTACAATATCATCAATTATTAGCTTTATAATTAACCACTGCTCAAGTACTATACTACACCAACCCTGTAAATGCCAACATTATATTTATCAAACCCTAACCACCTTATCTACATATCTAGCTCAAAGGAACACTACACTATAAAACATAGGCTCCAAAACATATTAATCCTCATTAACAAACCTCATCCATATACATCTCAATCATATATTTCCATTACCACCCTACACTTTACATCCACATATATAATCCAAAACCCTAGCTAACATTCCCATCTCCATAAACACCAACATTTTTTCACATAACCCTAGCTAAATCCACACATCCATATTTTAAATATCACCACAACATTTCACAATACTTAAACCTGCTCCTTAATAAAAATCAATATGCATGGACTACACATAACATCCTAAAATCTCACATCTAGTATTCGTACACCCTAGACTTAATCTATATCATCACTCCCTGAACTCATCGCATATAACACCACTCTAAAACTAAGTTATATGCAAAAACAGACAACATTTAACTACTCAAGGAGAGGGGGAGAGTTTACCTCGACGATGCGTAGTGGTGGTGTTGATGCTAATTAACTTGAACAGGTCTGCTGGAAACGGTCAAGGCTGGCAGCGAAGTGAATCAAAGATCAAGGCACCACAATAAACCGTCACTGAGACTTGTCGACGACAGAGTCGAAGAGTCGACGTCCACCGGAAACGTCGAGTGAAGCCGTTCGTCAGAGACGCGGTACAGTAGCCGATCACGCCAACTCGGTTCAACCAGAGTTCGTCGATACAGCGGCTCGCGGGGGCGGGCTCGGCCGGAGCGGCAGCTCGGTTGGGTCAAGGAAACGGCCGGGAGAAAGGGACAGTTCGACAGCAGCACGGCTGGAGCATGGAGCTGCTAAGGAGGTCGAGGGGGTACTCGGCCGGAGAGATGTCCTCTGTGGAGTCGATGGCTCGACGCCGGGGCAGCAGCTCGTCGGAGCTGCTAGCTGCACAACGCCGGAGCCGCTGAGGGAGGCCCGCGGGGATTGCAGCGGCTGAGATGCGGTGGATAGGCTGGCCGGATCGGCAGTCTGCCGGAGCTCGGGGCTGGAGTACTCCTCGCGGCTGGAGGTGCGCCGGCATTGGTCAACGACGTCGGATCGGCTCATCGGGGTGGCGACTGGCGTGCAGTGAGGAGGTCGGTTCGTCGACAGTTCTGCCATTGTTGTAGTCGACTCCTCTCCTGATGTCCTTCTCGCGGAGGAGGAAGCCGGTGAAGGCCGCTGGAGTCAGTCGAGATCCGTGAAGATCCGACGGAGAGATTATTCAGTCGGCCTACTCGAGGATGAGGGATCCACGAGCTCGCCTACGGGTTCGCCATGGCCGAGCTCCTCAATGAGGGTGGTCATGAAACTTGGTGGAAGGATGAAGAAGAAGAAGAAGAAGAAGAAGAAGCAGAAGAAAAAAAAGGAAGAAATATGGAATGGGAGAGGTGGCTGTGATTTGTGTAATGAAGAGGGAGGAGAGAGAGTGAGGTGGGTGGTTTCCAAAGCCCCTAGGGATTAGGGCCGGCCTAGGGAAGAGGAAAGTGTAGGAGGGATTAAATAGGGGAGTGTGTTGAGTGTGTGGTGAGGATTGAGTGTTTTAATTTGAATGGAGGGCCTTGATTATTCATGATGGAGAAGTACAACCAAGGGAGAGAAAGAGTGTATTGTGACCGGTCAAGAGAGGGATAGTGGCTTCTTCATTTGCCTTAGCCAATAGGATGGTGACACCTATCGCTACATTTGCAAATAAGCCCCTTAAGTTCGGAAACTTGCACAAACACATAAAATGACGCAAAAATTATGCCGAAAATTACGTTTATTAAATTGTCATAGTGAGGGGGCGTTGCGCGTTAGGCGCGGGTCAAATTTGAAGGGCATGGGGATTAATTTAGGATTTAAATGGGATTTACCAAGTTGGTAATTCCGAAATAAATAGAAATAAGCGTCCCGCAAATTTAATTTAATTTGGGGCACTTGGGGTCAAAATCCGGAAGTGGCGCAAAAGCCAAAAATGGTGGGGGCTTGGAGTCAGTCTTGGATCCTTTTGTTGGTCCGGCTCAACGGGTTAAGTTGGTACCCCAAAATCGAGGGTAACGACACAGGTGTCCGACACGGAATAAAAAATACGGGTTACGATTTTCGGAATGTTGCGCAATTAATTTAGAGCACACAAAAATTGATTTTAACAGTCAAAAAAGTCCAGTGCCTAATTTGGCGAGTCAGGTCAGAAGTACAATAATTGAACGGAATTTATGGGCTGATATTGGGCTCCGAATAATCAAACAATGATAGGGCGCGCCAAGGGTTTTAATAATCGGATTAAAATTCCAGGTGAATATCCTCAACTCTAAACCTCAATATCTTCTATCAAAATTTTTCCTGGCCCACTCTAACTATCTATAGAATAAATTGAGGGGGTTTACATCGGGTCCCAGAATCTGACGTTCTCCCACGTCACTCCAACACACAGGAGACCTATATTTTCTCCCATACAATGCTTCAAACGGAGCCATCTGAATACTCGCTTGATAGCTATTGTTGTAAAAAAACTCTACAAGATGTAGGTGGTCCTCCCATGATCCTCCAAAGTCTAACATGCAAGCCCTCAATATGTCCTCCAAGGTCTGAATAGTACGCTCTGACTGCCCATCTGTCTGCGGGTGGTAAGATGTACTGAACTTCAGACGAGTACCAAGACTCTCTTGCATGCTCCTCCAAAAGTGCGATGTGAAGCGCGAATCTCTGTCCGATATAATGCTGACTGGTATGCCGTGCAATCTCACGATCTGCCTCATATATAAATCAACTAAAGCTTCTGTAGACTGACCCACTCTAAAAGGTATAAAATGGGCTGACTTGGTGAGTCGGTCCACTATTACCCACACTGCATCTCTCCCACTTGGACTCTTGGGAAAACCCGTGACGAAGTCCATAGTGATGTGCTCCCACTTCCACTCTGGAATCGAAAGTGGTTGCAATAATCCTGCTGTCCTCTGGTGCTCCGCCTTCACTTGTTGACATACCAGACATTTAGCTACAAAGCGAGCTATCTCTCTCTTCATTCCATGCCACCAGTAATACTATCTCAAGTCCCGATACATCTTGGTTCCTCCTGGGTGAACAGAGTACATAGAGCTATGTGCTTCGGTCATTAACTCCTGTCTCAATTCTCTATTTGGAACATACAAGCGGTTTCCAAACCTCAATGTCCCATCTTCGTGGATGCGAAGTCCTGTCTGCATGCCGGCTTCTGTCCTTTCTTTGAGTCTTCGGAATCTAGCATCGGTGGGCAATGCCTCTTTAATCTTCTCTACGAGTGATGACTGAATCTCAAGATTAGCCATCAATCCATTCTGTCCCGGTAAGACGACCTCTATCTGTAGCTCCTGTAAATCTCTCAATAACTCGGGCTGCATCGTCAAGAAATAAGCCATAGGCTTCCTGCAGAGTGCGTCTGCAACAACATTCACCTTTCCCGGATGATACTGCAGATCAATGTCAAAATCCACCATCAGTTCCAGCCAGCATCTCTGTCTCATGTTAAGCTCCTTCTGAGTATACACATACTTCAGACTCTTGTGATCAGTAAAGATTTTTACCCTTTCTCCATAAAGATAGTGCCTCCAGATCTTTAATGCAAATATAACTGCTGCTAGCTCCTTCTGAGTATACGCAGTCCTATTTCAAATCTTTGAGATCGACTTTCGGTGTCACAGAGATGAGACTTGGCAAATTTTGCAAGTCTGATGAATTCTGCGGTGTACTGCCGCACTATCGTATCTCCTTGTTGAAGATGTGTAAATTCGTCTTCATTCTCACGATGGATGGCTGGTGGAAGGTAATCCACATCGAAGGCTTTACGAAACATGGGCCAAGAGATAGTCGTCTTATCATCTCCACGCAAGATAGCTTATTTGTGCACATCCTACCAATAATGTGCATTTAAATGAAGCTGGAGCTGAGCGCAAGCAACTCTCTTGGTATCATCCATGCGAAGCACTTAAAAGTGGTCCTCTAGCTCAACCATCCAATCTAACACCAAAGAGGGGTCCTTAGTCCCTTTGAAGGTAGCATGACACATCTTCTTAAATTCTGATATTTGAAGGATGGAACCCTTCTTGTCTGAGGGAGGAGGTTCCTGAGAGCCCTGAAGTCCTGCGGTTTCGGATACAACTGGCATTATCGTTGTGGTCGTTAATGCAGAATGGATGTTTGCGATGAGCGTCGTCACAATCGTTTGTAGGATATTTATTTGCTTCTGCTGTACCTCAGCCTGAGTCTACTGCCCCTGAAATTGAGCCTCAATCCAGGACTCGAATTAGTTTTGACGTAATTTTGCCTGTCTCTACTGCGTTTCCATCAAACACGTCATCTGCTCGAACGGATCAATAGAGGGCACGACTGCTTGACTTCCCGAGCTATCTGAAGTGTCGGAACTGCTCCTTTGTATGTGCGCCACTACATGTGCTTGTGCATCCGATTCTGAGACTGTTCCTTGAAAGAAAAGTAACTTACATCAGTCTCAAAATATATTATGGACTCACTGTATGGAATGTATCTCATTTTAGCCAAGTAAATTCAAGAGTTCAAGTAGGAGGGATAGGGTTATTTCAAGAACACTCTTCTGACATAAAAGTCAAAGGATCTGAAACCATGCTCTGATAGCAATATATCATGCCCCAATTTCCGCTAAATCGATAATCTTCCCCCAGGCATGATACCATACGAGTGTAAAATGTGCGCGCATAAGGACTAGGCATAATAATATACTTTAGAAATATATACAACATAGTACGCAAATAAGATATCACACAATAGAATGTAGAAAAATTCTCTTTATTGATAATGAATATCTTGTTATAGACTCTTGACTCAAAACTGAAAAGGATGTCGCACGGGCTTACAACATGGATGCAGAATGATATATCCTATCCATACATTACATCCCTTACTAATATTTCAAAAGAACAAACCACCTTGGTTGTGTGTTAACACCATCACCTAGGAGCTTCAAAAGGGTATGTTTGTCACTACCACATTTTAGGAAAAAGGGTATTTTGGTAATTTTCTATTTAAATAAATATTGTGCATGGTAAATAATTTTTGTTGTATTATTTAATTGTTGTTGGATGTTATTTAATTATTTTGGACTTATTTTAGTAGACCCAACTAGTGTAGTTTGGACCCATGGACCAACATAAATTAAATAGTTAGACTTGGCCCATTTAGAAAGCCCATGGTTAAGGAGATGTATTAAATTAATTAAGTGATTAGACTAGAAGCTTCCTTCCTTAATTATTTCTTCATGAGAGGCCCTAAGGGGTACATTGAACATTTTACAATTGCTTGGGGAGGGGGGCATGGCCGGCCTATATTAGGAGGGTAGGATTTCTCTCTCCTCTCATTCTCATTCCAAATCTAGATCTAAAAATTTCCACTCCCAAATTTCCTCCATTTCCATTCCAATTCTCCACCAAATTCATCCCAAATTTTTCCCAATTTACCATTAGAAAGTTGAGAAGCAAGGATCTAGAAGGAGGAAGCAAGGATCTACAAAGAGGAGCAAGGATCTACAATTTGGAAGCAAGTTCATCTCAATTTGAGGTTTCATTGGGAATCCATCTTCCAATAGGTATAATTCAGTTTTTCCCATTAAAATAGCTTCTAAATCTGAGATTTAATCATGTAAAATCAACCTATATGTATATACTACCCATAGGACTTTGTTTTGTGTTCATAGGAGACCCATGGAGAAAGTTATGGTACTTTTTGTGTCAATTTTGTTGGAATTCCGAATTTACATTTTGTTGTGTGTGTCAATTGATCCTATAGATCAATTGGGCATGTATTTTTGTGTTTGGGGCTAGTGTCGTGTCCATAATTTGGTACATATGGTTCGTATCCCAACTATTTGGTGATACGTGTCATTTTGGGGGTTTTTCCTCCGACACGGGGCTTTGTACATGTCGTATTTTGACACGGACACATAGATCTACTTTTGATACTTTGATTTATTCATAAATATTATTTGTGACTTGTTTGTGTCCTTCGGGGTACATTTGGTTTTGTGTTGGACTCGTGTCACATGCGTATCCTAGATCTAGTGGGATACGGTGTGAAACTTTCCAATTTGGTGTGTTTATGTGTAGATCTAATTATTTATGCTTTAAATTCTTCATTTATAATTAGTAAATATATATAGATATTATATATTTATTTTAGTGTATTTATTATGGTATTTATTGTAGCATAGATCTATATATTTCTATGTGTTCTAATGTGGTGTATAAATATATGTATGTAGCTTTCTTGCATGCAATTATATATGTACTTATGTTAATAAAATAATTTATACATAAATGTTTTATAAAATATATTTATGTATTTAAATGTGTAATTATATTATTTATAATTATTATATAATTATTTGTATATTAATGAATATATTTTTATGTGTGCTTCTAGCCATGTAAAATACATACATTAATATGTGCATGTGTTATGTAACTATTGATATTTAATTATGTAAGTTTATATATATATATATATATATATATATATATATATATATATATAGTTATTAAATTATTTTATATATATATATATTTTAATTTATATATCTTATATATATATGTGCTTTTGTGAGGTATAATACTAGTAGTAATATATTATATTATTTATATAAATATTGGTTTGTATATACTTTATATTAGAGTGTATATTATTTATACTTTGTGTGGGTACCAATTGGGATCAAGACCTTGATTCCTAATTGTGTATTTTTATTTCTATATTAATTATATAGATGTCTTGAGAGGTTGACCTTGGTTTGACCATGTTTGACTTTAGTTGACTTTAGAGTTGACCATAGTTGACTTTTAACTTAGAATTGATTTATTGACCTAGAAGTTGACTAGTTTGACTTGTTCTCTTTCCGGGACCTTGTATTAATGTGGTATTCTATATCTAGGTCTTCGAGGTACCGAGTCAGACATCTGTGAGACTATTCTTTGGACTTCAGGCGAGTACATTCTCTGATAGTTTCTCATTTATGATATCCTCTATGTTCGTTGTATCTAGTATAGATATACATGTTTCTCTTGACACTATGGTTACACGGATTGGTATATCCGGATCTCGTCATGAGATATTATTCCTTGGTATATGGTGTATATGGTGCAAGTATTGTTTTATTGGTTATCTTGTACATGTACAGACACCGATTTTCGGGAGGAGTCGCTCTCTTCTTGGGGAATCTAGTGCCATAGCATACCGTGGTTGGATCTATTATACCAGTTGGGGGTGGGGAGTATTAGTATAGATATGTGATCAAATTCCTATTGAATAAAGTATTGGTAAGCGAATAGTGTTGATCATGCACCGCACGTATGATTAGCCAGGCCGCATTATATCTTGCCCAAGCCGATCACATGTTAAGCTAGTACTCACACACTTAGTCATTAGTATTATTATTTCATTGGCATATTGTTCATTATTGTATTTCTTTCCAGTATTTCCTTATTGTCTATATATCTCTTGTATCTATTTTGTGCATCTTGTTTATCCACAGCTATTTACTGTTACATAGTTTTTATCATGGATTAGAACTGCTGTTAGAGATGTACTCTGCTCCTTTCCTGACTGGATATATTTTTTCAGATGACACTGAGAAGTACCCTACCTATTATGGACCCCAGGATATTGTGGGTTTAGATTCGGAGACCCTGGCTCAAGAGGGACTTATCCCAACTGAGACAGTTGACCCTGGAGTGTAGCTTTGTAGTATGATAGTATTCTTTTGTACTGGATTTGTCTCCAGCTTATTTTGTTACTCTTCAGACTCATTGATGTACTATTTTTAAACTCATGAGTTGTATGATGAATATTCTATTCTTATCTGATTCGTGCTCATTCTATCTTAGTTCTGTGATTGAGTATTCTATCATGATTGGTGGTTCATTACTTTAGATAGACTTTCTAGACAGCGTTCTACCGCCGATTCTACGGCGTAGGCTGGGCGTTGTTTCCGACTAGTATCCTTACATCGGGTACGGGTCGTGACACATTTTTGGTGGTGGCCCATGCAGGTCTAGCTTCACAAGTATGTGATGTCGTGGTAGTACGATAACTTAGTTGTACTACTGCGAGCCTGCGATAGGATATAGGATATAGGCTGAGATACTCAATCACATCTAGGAAAATTCTTTTGATTCAACTATTCTCCTTTGACATTGATACTTAATCCCTTAAACTGTCCTTTCCTTGATGTCTTACATCTTGTGCCATATTGATTCTCATTCTGTCTTTTTATGAGACATACTCGGAGATACTTGCGGAGGCACGCAAGGTTGAGCGGGATCTGGGTTTGAAGACCAAGAGAGACCGTGATTCTTTTCTGGGGGCCAACGGCAGTGAAGTATCTGCCAAACGTCCTCATTTCCAGTCCAGACCTTTCCAGCAGCCACAGCAGAACCAGACTCCAGCTAGAGCGCCTTTTCACCAGGCACCTCAGCAGCAGAGACAGTTTCAGCAAGCTCCATGCAACTTCTGCAAGAAGCCCGGCCACATCTGGGAAGTTTGCAGGAGGAGGCTAGGAGTTTGTTTGTATTATGGTACTGAAGGGCATCAATCGAGGGAGTGTCCTCGTCGTGCAGTTCAAGGAGCAGCTCCAGCTCCGAGGACACAAACGGGACCACCTGCAGCACAGCCGAGGGGACCGCTTCCGACACAGCAGCAGCGTTTTGTCCAGCATCAACAGTAGGGAGGTGCTCGGCAGGGACGAGTGTTTGCTATGACCGTCGAAGAGGAGGAACCCACCGGAGATGTCATCGCAAGTTTTATTCTTCTTGATTCCATTCCAGCTTTAGCTTTGTTTGATAGTGGTGCTTCCCATAGTTTTGTATCTGTTTTTTTTGCTCTGAAGCATGGTTTGGTAGCTGAGTCTTTGCTTAGGACTTGCAAGATCATGACCGGGGGAGGCATTATCCTGGTTAATGATATTTGCAAGGATCGGAGAGTTACTTTGGGAGGCCGGGAGTTGAGTGCGTGTCTACTTGTAATGCCACTTCCGAGCTACGATATTGTACTTGGGATGGATTGGTTGAGTAGGCACCGTGCTAGCATAGACTGTAGAGGAGGTAGAGTTTTGTTTGGTCCGCCAGGAGAGCCAGAGTTCGAGTTTGCTAGAGGAGCTGCGGAGCAGGGGGAAGGCATTATTTGTGGAGCTTTGGTGGAAGACAAGGAGTTGTCGCATCCGTTGATAGCAGAATTCTTGGATGTGTTTTCTGAGGAATTGCCAGGATTGCCACCAGATCGAGATGTTGAATTTTCTATAGACTTGGTGCCAGGTGCAGAACCAATTTTGTAGCATGTCTATAGAGTAAACAACAGCGAGCTGGTCGAGTTGAAGAAGCAGGTGGACAAATTGCAGGATAAGGGGTTTATCAGATCGAGTTCTTCACCACGGGGAGCCCCGGTATTGTTTGTACCGAAGAAGGATGGATCGGTGCGCATGTGCATTGATTACAGGACTTTCAATAATCTCACTATTAAGAATAAGTATCCTTTGCCATGGATTGATGATCTGTTTGATCAGTTGAGTGGTGCGAAGGTATTTTCTAAGATAGATTTGAGATCAGGCTACCATCAGGTGAAGGTGAAGCCGGAGGACATACCGAAGACTGCTTTTAGAACTCGGTATGGTCAGTACGAGTTTATGGTGATGCCGTTTGGTTTGACTAATGCACCGGCAGTATTTATGAACTTGATGAACAAGGTGTTCCACCAGTACCTTGACAAGTTCGTGGTGGTGTTCATCGATGACATACTCATATACTCGAGGACACCGGAGGAGCATGAGGAGCATTTGAGGATTGTGTTGGATGTGCTGAGGAAGGAGAAGCTGTATGGGAAGTAGTCCAAGTGTGAGTTTTTTCTGGACAAGGTGGAATTCTTGGGGCATATTGTGACTGGTGATGGTATTTCAGTGGATCCGAAGAAGATTTCAGCAGTGGAATCTTGGAAGACTCCGAGTTCGGTAGCAGAGATCAGGAGTTTCTTGGGATTGGCAGGCTATTACAGGAAGTTTGTGCAAGATTTTTCGAGGATTGCCGAGCCGATGACCAGACTCACAAGGAAGGATGTAGAGTTTGTTTGGACGGAGAATTGCCAAGTTGCTTTTGAGGAGTTAAAGAAGAGGTTGACATCTGCTCCTATTTTGACGTTGCCAACAGGGTCCGGAGGTTTCACTATTTATAGTGATGCATCAGGAAAGGGTTTAGGTTTTTTTCTTCAGCAGCATGGTAAAGTGATTGCCTATGCATCCAGGCAATTACGTCCTCATGAAAAGAACTATCCTACCCATGATTTGGAGTTGGCAGCCGTCATATTCGCCCTGAAGTTATGGAAACATTATTTATACGGAGAGCGTGTGGAGATCTTCACAGACCACAAAAGCTTGAAGTACGTTTTCACGCAGAAGGAGTTGAACATGAGGCAGCGTCGGTGGTTGGAAATGATGAAGGATTTTGATATCTCTTTGCAATATCATCCTGGGAAAGCCAATGTAGTTGCCGATGCTTTGAGCAGGTATCCGGTAGCTATGTTCTTGACGCAGGATTGATATTTGTTGGAGGACTTGGAGAGCTTGGGCATTGAGGTGATTGTTCCTGGGTGTGCTATACAAATATGGGGATTGCAGATACACTCAGATTTGATGGACAGGATCAAGGCAGCATAGTATGATGATGTATCCTTGAGGAGTATCAGAGCTCAAGTGAGAGCAGGATTGGAGGATGATTTCACTATTGCAGAGGATGGATCTTTGAGGCATGGAGTTAGATTGTGTGTGCCTAGTGGGGAGTTGCGAGAGGAGGTATTGCAGGAAGCGCATCGCTCTCAGTATTCCATACATCCAGGTGCTAACAAGATGTATCGGGATATGCGAGAGAGTGTGTGGTGGTATGGCATGAAGAGGGAAGTGGCACAATTTGTATCCAGATGCTTAGTGTGCCAGCAGGTGAAAGCCGAGAGACAGAGGCCAGGAGGTTTACTTCAGCCATTACCCATTCCAGAGTGGAAGTGGGAACACATTACTATGGATTTTGTGTCCGGACTTCCATGATCTCCAGTAGGGAAAGACGCGATTTGGGTCATTGTTGATAGACTGACCAAGTCGGCCCACTTTTTGCCTTTCAAAGTGGGTTTGTCTACGGAGAAGCTGGCAGAGATGTATATGAGGCAGATCGTTAGGATACATGGAGTTCCCGTCAGCATAGTCTCAGATCGGGATAGTCGTTTCACTTCCCATTTCTGGAGGAGTTTGCAGGAGAGTTTGGGCACTCAGCTCAAGTTCAGTACTGCATATCATCCCCAGACAGATGGGCAGTCTGAGCGGACTATCCAGACTCTCGAGGATATATTGCACACTTGTGTACTAGATTTTGGGGGTTCTTGGGAGGACCATCTCCATTTGGTAGAGTTTGCTTACAACAACAGTTACCAGGCCAGTATAGAGATGTCACCTTTTGAAGCTCTATATGGTCGGAGGTATCGTACTCCTTTGTCTTGGGATGATGTTGGAGAGAGAGTTTTGCTTGGGCCAGAGATGGTTGTGGAGGCAGCAGAGAAGGTTCAGTTGATTAGAGACAGACTTCGAGTGGCGCAGGACAGACAACGGCATTGGGCCGATAGCCATCGGAGACCTTTGGAGTTCGAGGTATAGTTTAGATTTTGTTTGTACTTGTTCTTGTTTGTTATAGAATAAGTTCTTAAGATGGTATTTTGTTCTAGGTGGGTGGTTTGGTGTTTCTGAGGATTTCTCCGACACGAGGCACGATTCGCTTCGGTGGAGGCGGAAAGCTTAGTCCGCGATTCATCGGACCTTTCACTATTCTAGAGAGGGTCGGTGCAGTTGCTTATAGACTAGACTTGCCACCTGCATTGGAGGGAGTGCACAACATGTTTCATGTATCGCAGTTGAGACGATACGTGGCAGATCCTAGTCATGTATTGGATCACTCAGAGATAGAGGTGGGCCCTACTCTTAGCTATCCAGCGCAACCAGTTGAGATTCTGGATCGGAGAGAGAATGTGCTGAGGAACCAGACTATTTCTTTGGTGTGCGTCGCATGGAGGCATCACTCTCCGGAGGAGTCTACCTGGGAGAGAGAGGATGACATGCGAGAGCGTTATCCATATTTGTTTGTACCTTGAGGTATGTTAATTCTCTAGTTATGTTCTGTTCATTGTTATGTTTTGTTCATTAGTTAGTTGTGATTCTTTAGTTCTGTTCTGTAATTTTCTGGGGGTAGTTTTCATCTTTAAATTTCGAGGACGAAATTATTTTAAGGAGGGTAGACTTGTCACTACCACATTTTAGGAAAAAGGGTATTTTAGTAATTTTTTATTTAAATAAATATTGTGCATGGTAAATAATTTTTGTTGTATTATTTAATTGTTGTTGGATGTTATTTAATTATTTTGGACTTATTTTAGTAGACCCAACTAGTGTAGTTTGGACCCATGGACCAACATGAATTAAATAGTTAGATTTGGCCCATTTAGAAAGCCCATGGTTAAGGAGATGGATTAAATTAATTAAGTGATTAGACTAGAAGCTTTCTTCCTTAATTATTTCTTCATGAGAGGCCCCAAGGGGTACATTGGACATTTTACAATTGCTTGGGGAGGGGGGCATGGCCGGCCTATATTAGGAGGGGGAGATTTCTCTCTCCTCTCATTCTCATTCCAAATCTAGATTTAGAAATTCCCACTCCCAAATTCCCTCCATTCCCATTCCAATTCTCCACCAAATTCATCCCAAATTCTTCCCAATTCACCATTAGAAAGTTGAGAAACAAGGATCTAGAAGGAGGAAGCAAGGATCTACAAAGAGGAGCAAGGATCTACAATTTGGAATCAAGTTCATCTCAATTGGAGGTTTCATTGAGAATCCATCTCCCAATAGGTATAATTCAGTTTTTCCCATTAAAATAGCTTCTAAATCTGAGATTTAATTATGTAAAATCAACCTATATGTATATACTACCCATAGGACTTTTTTTGTGTTCATAGGAGACCCATGGAGAAAGTTATGGTGTTTTTTGTGTCAATTTTGTTGGAATTCCGAATTTATATTTTATTGTGTGTGTCAATTAATCCTATAGATCAATTGGGCATGTATTTTTGTGTTTGGGGCTAGTGTCGTGTCCATAATTTGGTACATGTGGTTCGTATCCCAACTATTTGGTGATACGTGTCATTTTGGGGGTTTTTTCTCCCACACAGGGCTTTGTACATGTCGTATTTTGACACGGACACGTAGATCTACTTTTGACACTTTGATTTATTCATAAATATTATTTGTGACTTGTTTGTGTCCTTCGGGGTACATTTGGTTTTGTGTTGGACTCGTGTCACATGCGTATCCTAGATCTAGTGGGATACGGTGTGAAACTTTCCAATTTGGTGTGTTTATGTGTAGATCTAATTATTTATGCTTTAAATTCTTCATTTATAATTAGTAAATATATATAGATATTATATATTTATTTTAGTGTATTTATTATGGTATTTATTGTAGCATAGATCTATATATTTCTATGTGTTCTAATGTGGTGTATAAATATATGTATGTAGCTTTCTTGCATGCAATTATATATGTACTTATGTTAATAAAATAATTTATACATAAATATTTTATAAAATATATTTATGTGTTTAAATGTGTAATTATATTATTTATAATTATTATATAATTATTTGTATATTAATGAATATATTTTTATGTGTGCTTCTAGCCATATAAAATACATACATTAATATGTGCATGTGTTATGTAACTATTGATATTTAATTATGTAAGTTTATATGTATATATATATATATATATATATATATATATATATATATATATATATATATATATATATATATATATATAAGTATATAGTTATTAAATTGTTTTATATATATATATATGTATTTTGATTTATATATCTTATATATATATGTGCTTTTGTGAGGTATAATACTAGTAGTAATATATTATATTATTTGTATAAATATTGGTTTGTATATACTTTATATTAGAGTGTATATTATTTATACTTTGTGTGGGTACCAATTGGGATCAAGACCTTGATTCCTAATTGTGTATTTTTATTTCTATATTAATTATATAGATGTCTTGAGAGGTTGACCTTGGTTTGACCATGTTTGACTTTAGTTGACTTTAGAGTTGACCATAGTTGACTTTTAACTTAGAATTAATTTATTGACCTAGAAGTTGACTGGTTTGACTTGTTCTCTTTCCGGGACCTTGTATTAATGTGGTATTCTATATCTAGGTCTTCGAGGTACCGAGTCAGACATCTGTGAGACTGTTCTTTGGACTTCAGGCGAGTACATTCTCTGATAGTTTCTCATTTATGATATCCTCTATGTTCGTTATATCTAGTATAGATATACATGTTTTTCTTGACACTATGGTTACACGGATTGGTATATCCGGATCTCGTCATGAGATATTATTCCTTGGTATATGGTATATATGGTGCAAGTATTGTTTCATTGGTTATCTTGTACTTGTACAGACACCGATTTTCGGGAGGAGTCGCTATCTTCTTGGGGAATCTAGTGCCATAGCATACCGTGGTTGGATCTATTATACCAGTTGGGGGTGGGGAGTATTAGTATAGATATGTGATCAAATCCTTATTGAATAAAGTATTGGTAAGCGAATAGTGTTGATCATGCACCGCACGTATGATTAGCCAGGCCGCATTGTATCTTGCCCAAGCCGATCACATGTTAAGCTAGTACTCACACACTTAGTCATTAGTATTATTGTTTCATTGGCATATTGTTCATTATTGTATTTTTTTCCAGTATTTTTTTATTGTCTATATATCTCTTGTATCTATTTTGTGCATCTTGTTTATCCACAGCTATTTACTGTTATATAGTTTTTATCATGGATTAGAACTGCTGTTAGAGATGTACTCTGCTCCTTTCCTGACTGGATATATTTTTCCAGATGACACTGAGAAGTACCCTACCTATTATGGACCCCAGGATGTTGTGGGTTTAGATTCGGAGACCCTGGCTCAAGAGAGACTTATCCCAACTGAGACAGTTGACCCTGGAGTGTAGCTTTGTAGTATGATAGTATTCTTTTGTACTGAATTTGTCTCCAGCTTATTTTGTTACTCTTCAGACTCATTGATGTACTATTTTTAAACTCATGAGTTGTATGATGACTATTCTATTCTCATCTGATTCGTGCTCATTCTATCTTAGTTTTATGATTGAGTATTCTATCATGATTGGTGGTTTATTACTTTAGATAGACTTTCTAGACAGCGTTCTACCGCCGATTCTGCGGCGTAGGCTGGGCGTTGTTTCCGACTAGTATCCTTACATCAGGTACGGGTCGTGTGATAATGTGCGAGCTCCTTAAGATTATGTACTTATGCTCCAAAAGTCATAAATACGAATGCGCCATATCAGTGAATGGTTAGGGGGAAGCTTCAGCTCCTCGTCGCGTTGCCATGGCTCGGGGAACCTGCTACAATGATGGTCAGTACTTCAAAAAGTACCAGTGAGGGCGAGTTAACCCAACATACCAAATCGATATTGTATTCATGTGAACATGCAACATTATTGTTATGTGATATTTTTATCTTGACTTAGTTCAATTTTTATACATGCGATAAAATGAATTGATATAACAAAATGTGCTACCGTACGGTGACTTTTACCTGCACCGTCTGAACCACCTGTACAAAACTTACGATGACCTTCCCTGCCACTAAGACATAATTAGTTTGCATAGTTTAAATATACATAGCATGTCACTAGTCGGACTAGGGATGGTCGGCTGTCTTTCTGCCTTGGGTTCTAGCCCTTAGCGGACGTCCCAATTCATCCCGTACTAGGACTTCAGCTAGCAAATATTCTACCCAGGCCGAAGCGATCCCAGTGCCTCTGCGACCGTTCATAGAATTTTACCCTTGTACACAAGTTGTCCTTGACCATACTTCATCTACAAACTAAGTTATCAAATGAAGCACTTCAAGGCAATATAAGAAAATGAACTTCATGTATATTCCATAGTATAGGCTACCTTGCTCAATGATCATATTTCAATTTGCACTAATCATTGAACAGTTATAGATAAATAAGTTCTAGCTAAAACTAAAACAGAATTAAGCATATGCATAGCAGACAAGCACGCAACAAGGTGATTGTACGGTAAATTTGTGCATGTGACAAGCATTAAGTATTTTAAGTCTACTTTTTCTTCTTTTTGTCTTTAACTCAATTTTTGTTAGTATTGTATTGTTGACTAGAACACACAAACGAGTTCGATTATTAAGAAGGAAGACTTGGAAGAAGGGCGCTAATCAAAAGTAAAGCCACTCACAAGTTGGTAAATCAGGGGAGAGAAAGGGGAGATCTTTAAGACTCCTCTTGTGCGTCGCCTACACGATCACCTGCACGCACCAACATATGATCAATATCTTCTTCCTCGGTCTCCAAGGGTTCGATACGAAATACCAAATTCAAAGAATAAAGACAATGAAATCCATCGAAATCGTTCAAGAAAATGTAAGTCACAAAACTAATAAGAAAGCAACCAAGCGACATTCAAAAACGGGCAAAGAAACCAGCGCAACGGAAAGACCCCTCTCGACTCTGCTGCCGAGTCCTTCCTTAAGGCACGATCTGCTGAATGTGGGACTTGATTCCAAAGAAACCAATCCATAAAGATTAAAGGATCTTGATTCAATCTATCCCGATCGAACGATACCAAGTATTTCTTAGCCGCGCTTCCCGAATAGGGGAGAACGAGATACTACACCAGGCGCTATACGGTCCATGCATCTCGGGACCCATGCGTCCTAGAATCTATGCGTCTCATACGTCTTTGGACCCTTATATCCCAGGATCTATGCTGTCCATGTGTCTCTGACCCCATGCGTCCCAGACTCCATGTATCCCATGCGTCTCTGGCCACATGTATTTCAAACTCCATAAAGACCAAATCTTGCTGTAAGCAGCGATTCTCTCCAACCAAGTGTGGACTATGTGTCAAGTTGACCAAGTCACGCCCATAAAGGACGAGAATCACCTAGATCTTCAGTAAAAGAAAATCCCAACAAGCGCCCAGGTGATAGCCTGGCCCGCTCACGGTTACAGCTACACCCTGTTAAGGAGGCACACGTGGCACCCTCTAGCATCCATGCACGCCCAATGATGACTATATATACCCGGGTGGACTGACCAAACAAGTGGATGGACACACAGGGGTTATCAACACAGAGAGAGAATATACAAAGATGAGCAAAGAGAGAACATAAGCTTCTTCACCCTGCATCGGATCGTCAACGGAGCAAAAGAGTCGATGCACTTCTCAATCTCCATCGTCACACCCTAGTTCAAAATATTCTACTTAAATAATTATATTTAGGATTCTTTATACTCTTTTTCGTTCCT
Source organism: Iris macrosiphon (assembly GCA_036927795.1). NCBI lineage: Eukaryota > Viridiplantae > Streptophyta > Magnoliopsida > Asparagales > Iridaceae > Iris > Iris macrosiphon. The sequence continues at coordinate 310,448,475 of JAYESA010000004.1, read as the reverse complement.
TAAATACAGAGTTTGCAAGAACTAATTTAATGGTGAACAAGATGGCGACTCTGCTGGGGATCTCTTTCTCCTCTGATGAGAAAGTTGTGACACAATCTGACGCAGCCAAGCTCGGATTAATTCAAAGAATACTCGTGGTCCACTTTCACCATCAGGCTTTCGAGGAGATGCTCTCGGAGGAAAGAGTTAATCCTTCGTTAAGGCTAGCAAAGCCCAACAAGACCCCCAAGACGTGGGTAGAAAAGGCCGTTGTGCATCACCCAACTGCGGAGCATGTGCTCTCTGTCTCTCTCTCTCTCTCTGATATTGAAGATGAACAACATGCGTCCACTCAGGCTGTCCCCGCTCATGCAGCCTCCTTGCCTGAAAAAGAGAATGCTCAGCACCCGAACTCTGGCAAAGTAAAATAATACGATGCCAAGAGTTTCAGGGTTGATGCACAACCCATGCGGCCACAATAAAGAATGTAGAAAAGAAAGCAGTATGCGGCTTCCAGCTCAGCCGCATGCGTCTCTGACACCCCCAGAAGCTCTGTCTTTAACATGATCTCATCTAGTCGTGCTTTCATGCACCGCTTTGAGGAAAATCAAAACTTGGACTCTTCGTATTATGCGCCTGCGCGTGCTAAGTCGAAGAAGTCTAGGGAGTGTGTGCTCGTCAAGCTAAACAACTATCCATTTGGCTGGCCGTCAACGGGCACCGCTAACCGTTATGTGAGCTCCTGATGGAAACCTATATAAGGCAGCCCCGTGCGTCCGTCTCAAAAATCTTCCAATAAAGATATGGAGAAATTTCTTGTACAAACCCTAGATCATGGAGCAAAAGCAACACCACACACTCGTGCGCTCGGTCTACTCGTGCTCACGAAAATAGTACAAAAATGAATCAGCCCTCGCCTGAATTGTGCGACATGATCAATCACAAGCGCAAGATGAGGGGGACAACTACGGCAGGTGGAATATCCTCCCCAGGACATCACTGCATAAAAATTATCATCAATTACTACTGCAACAAAGATGCAGCACCCACAAACAGACAGTCGACATTCCAACGACTGCATCCGAAGGCACCTAGCCAGCAACAACCTGGGAATCAGGTACAAACACCAGAGGAGAAAGAGCTACCATTCATCTCATGTTACTCTACTCAAAATGACCCTTGCATCGTGCGAGGAAAGAAGCCCAATACCTCCAATCCGTCACTCTCAACCAGCTTATTGAGAAGGCGTCTACTAGGAGGACCAGGAAGGGACCTGTAAAAGGTATTTTTCAAGGTACCCACTCGAAGAAAAAGCTATCATCCGATGGGGGTAGTTCTTCCCCAGTAACCCTGGGGGTTGCACATGCTGGGGGTAGTGATCCCCCAGACCTATATAATAACCCGACGTTCTGAGAAGGCGGTGATTCCTAAGGAAAAGACTTTGATATCCTTGGGGGTGGCCACCCTCGTCATGATGACGTAGACTCCTACGCTGGGGGTAGAATTCTCTCCGAATCCGAGAAGGAGGAGACACTACCTGATGACTACTCCAGGCAAGAATTTGAGATGGAAAGTACGACGGTCACTGCCCCGTCCATCTCTCCCCATGTGAGAAATATATACATGGTAGGGGACGATCACTAGGGCCCCAGCGACCGACAATGCCTCAAGGATCTTGAGGTCATGATGCAGACAGTGAGTTCATCAATGCAAGCCCTGACCCAGACCATGCTGGAAATTAAAGTAAACATGGCTTCCCAACTAGCAAGGGCTTCTGGACAAGCAAGTTTGGACCTTGGGATCAACGCGGACTCTGACGCAACCTCTCTGCCCATAGGCGGTAATCACCCTTGCCTGGCTCATCTTCCCCTTTCGACGAAGATGAAACTAGAAAAGTAATGAGGGAAGTCCGAGAAGTCCGGGCTCGCCTAGATTCCATAGGCAGCCGAGACTCACTACGCGAGCTCGGGATACGACAATCATACCCCTGTGAATAGAGAGATGTGTCGTACCCGTCCAAGTACAAGCCCTTTAACTTGAATCCATTCGACGGAAAGACTTCCCCCCGTCAATACATGAGTTATTTTAAGACAACAATAAGGCACCTACCTCGCAGTGACGCACTCCTCACCAAGCTCTTTATGGGGGCATTGTCCGGGATAGTATTTGACTGGTTTTGCAGCCTACAAGATACATGTATCTCATTGTTTGATGACCTCAAGTATCTTTTTCTCAAAAGATTATGTAACGGAGGAAGCGACATGACAATGTCCTCCCTGATGGATGTTACCCAAGGGGAAAGAGAACTCGCCCAAAATTATATCGAACATTTTCGACAAGCAGCGCTGAGGTTTTCCTTAGGCAATCCTGAGTCGACACTGATGGACATGTGCCGCAGAAACTTACTTCCAGCAGTCAGCCTCTGGATGGGCGATGGTCAGTTTAATAACTGGACGACGTTTATCATAAGCGCTGTCAACGTTGAGAAGAAGGTCAAGGACCCCCAAATTTTGGGAATACAGATACCTGTCGCTGATAATAGGGGAAAATGTCCCAACAATAACAACAACAGCAATAGCAGCCGCGATGGAAAAGAGAAGCAGGATTTTGTGGGCAACTTAACCAAGAAGCCCGAGCAAAAGCCGGCTGAGGTTCCAAAGCCCAATGAGACTTACTCCTTTGAAGATGGCAATGTCATGCCCATCTTCAACATAATGATGAAGGGTGGTAAGCTTCGGCTCCCTGACATAAAATTTCCTATTGAGGTAGCCGAGATGAATAATCCAAAGTACTACCATTGCTATCATTACGTCCATCATGCGACGCAGGACTGCTACATGCTGAAGCGATATATCCAGCGTCATCTCAATACCAAGGCCCTTACCATGGATATCAATGACAAGAAGGTTGCGCTAACATGGTATCGCTCCAGTTTGGCAACTTTTCGGTTACAGAAGCCCAGGATAGGGTAATCGCAATTCCCCGGACAATGATAGAGGTCATCAATCTTCTGCCAGCTCGTGACCAAATGGCCGGGCTGATACCTCTTTCCACACCACGTAGGGGGGGTCATGTGGGTCCATCCAGACATTGCTCCTGAATTGATGCAGCAGATGACACCTTCTTCCACTAAGACTAAGATCAAGAAGTCCAAGTACTGCTACACAGTTTCTCTCCCTCTTGAAGAAGCTATAGCCGGAATAACAGGATCAGGCCCGGTGTACCAATTCGAGTATGACACCCCTGACGATGGTGCACTCCCAATTGTCGCACCTGTAATATTGGATCCAGGTCCATCCCAGCCTCCACCAGCGGATAATTCCAAGTAGAAAGATACTCGCTTCGATAAACCGCTGCGCAAAGATACAACCCAGGGGTTGGAAAACTCCTACAACTTTGACATCTTGTCCAAACTGCCTAATACTCCAGTGAAGCTATCACTATTCGAGCTTCTTCGGCACACCTGAGGATCCGACTGCTTTCCCCCACTATAATAATACTATGGAGTCAATACCCAATATTATATTTCGTAACAAGATATGTTGCTAAAGAATAACTGGCATGGTCATCCCCTGTATTACACATGGTATATTGGTGCCATCAAGGTGGATTGGATGCACATCTATCCCAGTTCGTCAATCAGCATCATCTCGCGGAGTCTTCTTCAGACCTTGGGAATTTTGATGCATCGCCTGACAGCCACCAATACTGCCATCACTGGCTTCAACGTAGGAAGGAGCTATCTTCTGGGCAAGATTCGCCTGAAATGCTAGATCGACAACTTGAAAAAAGATATCACTTGCTATGTCATTGACGTAGATATATCCGACAATATCTTGCTCAGACGTCCATGGATACATGAATACATGATCGTGTCGTCGACCCTACACTAGTGCCTGAAGTACGTCAACGAACATGACACGATTAAAACGGAGTTTGCTGATGTCGATCCGTTCAAAGGGATCGAAGCCTATTACTCCGATTCGATCCTTTACAAATAGGTCTACCAAGATAAAGGTGGCAATAACGCTGATGATGAGGCAGAGGATAGGACAACACTAGAAGAGCCCTTGAGAGTCCGCCTAAAGGCACACTCTTCCGACACAATCTCTTTCCTTGTCGTAAAACTACACAGGAATGTGCCCGAACCTCTAGTCGTCTGCCTTCGTAGATGGATCGATCACCGAAGGAAGGTCCGACACCATCCACCACGTCCGAACCTCTGGTCATTTGCATTCACAGGCCGAGTCAACCTCCGAAGGATGCTCCGTTTCCTCCTACAATATCCAAGCCTCTAGTAGTAAAGCTGCGTCAAAAACCTTCAAAGTCGTCGCTCGCACTAGGGATAGATCTCGGGAAGGATCAGCGACGCCCCTTCTCTGGACGATATAATTCCTGGAGAAAAGATACCTTATTTTGTGAATAAATGGTTATCTTCGAACTACTCTAAAGTTGCACACATAAGCATATTATATTCCATAGAGCACGGTCTAGGCCTGCGCCTGCAAACACAGGTGAATACTACCTGTACAGTAAGCCAGATCCTCTCTAGCCAAGTTTCCTACTTTACTGTACCAGCAAGGAGGAGGGAAGACAAACCCATCATCTTCGGCAGGATTGAATACCCCCAGTCCTTCATCCCTGAGGAACAAGATCCAGAACCCGATAACGACAAAAAATAACTCTATCATTTCAGTGGTCAAGTCAAACTCCTCATCCAGAAGATAGATTATGATCATAAAAGCAACCGAGGTCTAAATTACGGCAAAGGTTGATGACTGCCCTTGCGCCTCACTGCTTCGACAGGAAAATCCAAGGATTACTACCATAAGACCAAGCATGGCTTAGGGTACGTTATGCCTCCCACAACCCCCGAAGGCTCAGATAAAAAAGATGAGTTACACTCTCACTCTTCAGAGTATTCCTCTTGTGATTCTGACGTCAGTATCGGAGAGATGCTCAAGCAAATATTGTCTGCCAATATTGTGTCAGTTGACCCTGAGGAAGACGACAAGGATCCACCGGAACTCTTTGAAGTAGAACCGTGGGCCCATTGCCTAGACGCACAATGAGAGATGTGGTTCGAATAATGAGACCTCCCACTGAGTAAGTTGCAAGGTCAATCTGGGCGATGAGTCCTCCCTTAAACATATCTTCATCAGCAAGAGTCTGACTGATGAGGATCGGGAATCCCCGCTACAGCTCGTCAGGGAATATATTGATGTCTTTGCCTGGAGCTACGAAGACATGTCCGGACTGGACCCCAATATTTTGGTCCACAAGATCAATATCTCGTCGAATTCTAAGCCTGTCAAGCAGCAAAAATAGTAGTTCCGACCGGAAATTATGAACGCCATCAAAGCTAAAGTCAACAAATAGATAGCTAGTGGCTTCGTCCGTGAAGAACAAAATCCAGATTGGGTAGCCAACATCGTGCCCGTCGTAAAAAATAATGAGAAGATCCGGATTTGTATTGACTTCCGTGATCTAAACGCGACCTGTCCTAAAGACGAATTTCCCCTTTCGATCATAGACATAATGATCGACAATACCTATGGCTTCGAGCGCATGTTCTTCATGTACGGATTTTTATGCTACAATCAAATCAAGATGTCTCATGACGATCAGAAGCATATATCATTCCGAACACCGATAGGAGTATACTGCTACACAGTCATGTCCTTCGTTTTAAAGAATATGGGTGCTATATACCAGCTGGCTATGAATACCATTTTTCGTGAGCATCTACGCAAGACGGTCGAGTGTTACGTTGATGACATCGCTATTAAGAGTCGCTCTAAAGATGATCATCTCAAGGACTTGAAGACTGTGTTCGACCTCATGCATACGCACCATCTCAAGATGAACCCTACCAAATCTTTCCTAGCAGTCTCCAACGACAAATTTTTGGGTTTTATCCCAACTTCGAAGGGTATCCACATAGACCCTGGCAAGACAAAAGCGATCCTTGAAATGCGCCTACGGAAGGACCTTAGAGAAATTTATGGCCTTCAAGAAAGACTGACCTATATCAGAAGGTTCATATTAAACCTCTCTGGACGTTATCATCCGTTCACACAAATCAGGAAGAAGGGAGTCTCCTTTGTCTGGAAAGAAGAATGTCAGCGCGCCTTCGACGACATTAAGGAATACCTTATGAGCCCTCTAGTATTTGTAGCCCAATCATGGGGAAGCCCTTTATGCTCTATATACGAGCAATGAATCACTCTCTTGGCGATCTTCTAGCACAGAAGATTGACGCAGATCATGAGCAGGCCATCTACTACCTCAGCAGGATGATAGTCGGTACGGAGCACATATACAACCCCGTCGAGAAAGAGTGCCTCGCTCTAGTCTTTGCTATTCAAAAGACCCGACACTATGTGGCAGGGTAAACGATCCATGTGATCTCTTGGGTTAACCCCCTTAGGGTCCTCATGACCAAACCTAGGGTGTTCAACTCCCGCTTGGCTACGTGTGCAATACTGCTGTCACCATACGGTATGGCATTTATTCCGCAAAATGCAGTCAAGGGGCAAGCATTAGCTTCTTCCTGGCTGCCCACCTGGTTTCAGAAACTTTAAAACTCTACGAGGAGATCCCCAAAAAATTCGCAGACACCAACACCGTGACAAACGCAGAAGCAGTTTGGCAAATATTCTTCAATGGTGCTTCGAGAACAGGGCCCAAAGGCGGCATCATGGCTGGAGTCAAGATAGTGTTGATCTCTCCATATGATATAGTTATCAATCGCACCTACTTCCTCACTGATCCATGCTCAAACAATGTGGTAGAGTATATCACTCTCATCATTGGACTCTAACTCACTAAACAAGTAGGAGTTGATCACCTGGAAGCCTACGACAAATTTAAGTTGATAGTCAATCAATTGCGAGGCGAGTACGAAGTCCGGAATGAAGAACTACTCCCCTACCACCAATCTGCGCTTGCAATAATCCCACCTTAGAGGGGTTCTACATAGAGCATATCCCTCGTCTATAAAATATTGAGGCTGAAGCCCTAGCAGGCCTCGCTGCCTCTCTAGCCGTTTCGGTTAATACTCATGAATTAATCACCATGATCGATCAAGAGCTGGTCTGCCCGAAGAATAATATTTCTCTGTGCCGGAGCTACTCAGTAGAGATGAGTGCTGACTCACAAGACTGGAGACTTCCATTCATTGACTACCAGACTATGGAATTCTCCCCGAGAACCCAAAGAAAGCCACTTCGATCAGAAGATGTTCCCTCCAGTTATATTACGATACGACTAAAAAAATATTGTATGCCGCTCATATGACAGTCTTCTGCTATGATTCCTATCGAATGTAGAAGCGAAGCAGGCCCTCCATGAGACTCACAACAGGATTTGCGGTACCCATCAGCCAGGGCCCAATCAACAGGACCGCCTTCGTAGAATGGGTTACCATTGGCCGACAATGGTAGCAGACGTCATTGACTACGCAAGGAAGTGCCAAGCAATCCAAATCTTCGCTGACTTAATCTACCAACTCTCAGAGTTTCTACACCTGACCGTGGTGTCCTGGCCATTCAAAGCCTGGGACATCGATATCATAGGACCAATCAGTCTACCTTCGGCTAAGGAATATTGGTTCATCTTGTCTATCACTGACTACTTCTCCAAGTGGACAGAAGCCTTACCACTCGCTAAAGTCAAAACGTCCAACGTGATAAGCTTCGTCAAGCATCATGTCATATACCACTTTGGCTTGCCACAAAGGATCATCCATGACAACGGTCCACAGTTCACAAGTCACGAGTTCTACCAGTTTTATGACAAAAAACAAATTTAGAATGTAGCATCAACTGCCTATAATCCGGCAGCAAATGGTCTGGCAGAAGCCTTAAACAAGACCATCATAAAGCTACTCAAAAATTTTGTGTCATCCAACAAACGCAACTGGAATGAGAAGCTGGGTGAATTTCTTTTGGCCTACCGTACAACGGTCCTAACAACTACTGGCAATACGTCTTTCTCTTTGTTGTACGAAAGCGAAGTGCTCCTCCCGCTCGATATCCAAATTCTTTCACTCCGAGTAGCTCTCTATAACCAATTAACCGTCGACGATAATCACCGCTGACGGCTACAAGAGTTAGAAGCACTCGATGAGAAATGTCTCTTATATCAGTAGCGCATTGAGTTATACCAAGCGCATCTCTTGGGAGCCTTCAACAAATGGGTGAAGAAGAGGACCTACCAAGTGGGTGATCTCGTACTGACCGTAAGAAGGCCGACGGTTATGAATAACAAGGCGGTCGACAAATTCTAACCCAAATAGGAAGGACCGTTCGTCGTAGAATCTGCAACGGTGCCTTCCGGCTTGCGAACTCCAACGATAACTTGCTTATGATGCCTATCAACAACAAGTTCCTAAAAAAGTATTATGTCTAAGATAGACTTGTACTCCCCTTATCCCAGTCGAAAAATCAAGAGATAAAGCATTTACACTCTTGGTTCTTCATCCCTAGTAAGGGCCCATGTACAATATTTTTCCTTCTTTACAAATTTCTGTAAAAGCCATTATCAGTATCCAGGAATCCTGGATATGCAACAAAGATGGATCCTCAAAGTCTTCCCAGTGGAGCAGTCCTCAGGTCCACCGGCACACTCCCGCTTGGACCACCCAAAAACTAATCTTGTTAGAATCTAGTCTCCCCAACGGAGCAATCCTCAGGTCTATCTTTATTCTCGGATAGACCACACCCACCAAATCACTCCTCAGTAAGTTTCTCGAATATTGGTTCACGTCCATATTACCTCTGAACTACTATCCTAACATTTTACCCCGGCTGAGTTTGCTATGCCCATATTATCTCTATGCAAACATCCCAGGTCGTGGCTATTAATTATTATGTCTATATTACCTCTGATATCGGTTGTCATCTCCACTTATCACCAGTACTTAACCTAAGTTCGCCAGCAGTGCCAAGTCCACAAACCTATCATAGAATTTTATCTCGAACTTATTACTTGCACTCTCGTGTGCAAGAAATAATAGGTCAACCAAAAATCTCTCCGTATGATGTCCTCAATTGTAGTAAAGAGCCACGTCCATATTCCCTCTGGCTTGCTTTATTTTTTATTTCACCAAAAATACCAGGATCATACCTAACCTCTCGGTGTGACTATCGATCAGTTCACATCTATGTCACCTCTGAGCTATCATCCTCACCTCCTTCCAAGTAGGATTTTCTATGTCATTCGCACCTCTGAGCTAACCTTCCAGGTTTGGCTATCGATCATCACGTCTACAGTACCTCTGATATCAATCTTCGTCTAAACTTATCATCTGTACTTAAATGTAAGTGCGCCAATGGTGTTAAATCCACCAAACTTGCCACGTATATATCACCTCTGGCAAGGCCTATTTCTAACTTATTACTTGCACTCTTGTGCGCAAGAAGTAATAAGTCCACCAAATTTTTTCCAGTAGGATATCCTTAAAAGACTGCAGTGTTGTACTACGTCCATATTACCCCCAGTACAATACCCAAGGTCCACAACATATAATATAAAGTTCTGGAAAAAGATAAACTTTTTATTAATATCCAATATCATGAATACATACAGTAAAAATCCATCATTTTAAGGATTTTCATTAATATTCAAGATCACGAGTACATGCGATAAAATTCTACAATCAGAAATTTCTCCATCTAGGCGCTCCGTCGTGCTGTTGTTGCTACTAACACAAGTAGGCCCAACAACAGAGCTTAATTCTTTCTGGATCATTCCTCCATAGTGCAAATATGAGTATATGGAAAATAATCTATACTGATGGATAGCAAGGGAGGAACAGGGGCAGACGCTCTACAACCAGGCAAAAATGTAAGCCCCGTCATTTTTGAATAGGGTTATTTTGGTATTTTTCAATTTATTTTAATTATTTTATTTTATTTAATAGATTAAAGTAGTAATTTCTAAAACCTTATTTTAGATACGACCATTTGCCATGGCTTTGATATTTTGAGCAATGCACGACCTTTTTCCTTCAAACAAAATTTATAATAATAATTTTAATTGAGTCTAATATAGTTGGAACACGGATTTTGCATTTATTTGATCACTCTCATGCTCCAAAAATATTGACGAACGTCTAGAATTACGGTTACCATAAAATTGCCTCATTTTGACTATAACTTGACCTAAACCCAACCCTAACACATTAAGGCATTTAGTACACCCAAAAATCCTCATATAAATATATATATATTATATATATATATATATATATATATATATATATATATATATATATATATATATATTATATTTAAACTAATTTATTTCTATTTATAGGAGTTCTATCTATAGAAAGTGGATATGTGGCATCCTAGTTGGCAAATAACTACCTAACCAACTCCCAAACAACCCAACAACCAAACCTTATCCAATCCTAACCATAACAACCAATCCCACCCTCTTATTTTTGGCCAAGAGTAGCCCCCCTTGGCTGAACCTTATTAGCATTAGGAAAACCCTCTCATATATTTAAATTTATTTAAAAAGCCCATATATATATCAACTTATCACCAAACTCTAACCCTAACATCTACTTTCCTTTTTGTGGCCGCCCCTATATGCTCCCTCCTCTCTTATATGAATACTTTAGCCTCTTCCTCTCCTTCTCCACTTCCTTTTCACTCCTTCCTAACCTCCACTTTATCCCCCATAAGCTAACAAGTGCTAGAGCAAGATATTAGCCACCCCTAGAGGCCGACTACTTGCTGATGGTTGCAGCTACTGTCTGCCCCCTCACAGCCCTAAAAACTACCTCCAAACTAAATATTTACCTCCTTTATGAGTCTCCCAAGCACCCCCTCAAGTTTCGTGGAGGTTAGAGTCTGTTTGGTGCTTCGAAGGGTCCGTGTCGCGAGAAAGGACCATGCCAAAATTACATACGGGTAAGTCTTCCAACTTAGATTCTTTTTTCAATTCTCCATGTACCAAAGATTATATAAATCATAATAATATTAGATAATGAGTAGAAATAACTTCATGCATGAGAAACCCGTATTTCTATGTAGAAACTATTCCAAGAAAATCGATCAACCATGACACGGACACGACACACCAATGGTAGACAAGGTTCAATGAGTATTGTCATGATAAATATATATAAAATAATTCCAGAAAATTATATGTTATTAATTCAAAATATAAATATTATAATTATATAATTAATTATTTTTTATGCCGATGGAAAGATTGGATGCAAAGACTACTTGGCCAAGTTGCAAGAATAGCTAGATAGCGTAATTGAGATGGTTGCATGAATGATGTGATATAATTATTTATATATATAATTAATATTAAATTTTAGAAAATTAAATAATATAATTTTATATTAAAATTAATTTATTACTCAAGTTGGTAATGTTGCATATACAAACTAGCATCAAATTGCCAGAATACCTAGTCAACGCACAACATGACTTTGTGATACGATTATTTTTTATCTTAATTCCTAAAATTGAATTTATGTGTTTTAATTCTGAAAATAAATTATTTTAAATTTATATTTATGGTATTTGCATGTCAAATCTGAATCCTAGAATTAAATGCCACTAGCCTATGTTCATGGTGACTTTATGACATTGTTTTGCTAGTAAATAGAGCTTATTTTGGAAGAAATAAATGGGAGAATATTTTTTGATATTAAATCAGAATATAATATTATATAAAATATTTTTTTATAAATATAAACGATACTAATAGACTGGCAATATTCGAACTAGTTTCGGACAAAACTTGTCAACCTAAAGTAGTTATAATATTAAAATATGTTTATTTTGTCAAATCTAAAAATTTATTGTTAAAATAAATATAAATTATATTTAAATCAAGATTATATAATTTATTATGATTTATGTTCATGTCCTTTAATTGGGGACTTAAACACAAATTTTGGAAGTCAAAAACCAAGAAACTAGGTTTCGATACCCTGTAAAAGTAAAGTAAGATGTTAGAAATAATAACGAACTTGGTTGTACATGGTAAAGAATAAAATTATATAAATAAGTTATAATTACGAGAATTCTTGATTAGACCCTTAAGCATATTGTTTGATTGATAGTTCAATTGAATTTTGAAGGAGTGGACGCAGGATCATCTTTACCACCACTAAGTGCAAAATCAGGCAAGTGTACCTTGCCAAGATGTTTACAGTTCTAAATTATTTATTTGATATTATTTATGCATTAGATATTATATTTTTGTGGCTTGGTTGATGTACTTGTTGAGCCTAGGGTCATCATACGATACTTTATGTCTGAACAAGATTCGGGTACCGATATCCCCTGCGAAGTCGAGTATCATAGTTAGAGAGTCATTCTTTCGAACCCATGATTTGTGCATATGTTATTTGCATATCCGACCGTAGGACACTTGACATGATATTCATGTGGCAGAGTCTTTCTTGACTTGTTCGTGGTACTTGGACTCTGGATAAGACTACAGGTTGCATGCTATAGTGATATTTATAGTTATACATATTGACTATAACTTGTGCTGATAGTTAGAGGTCATGATCTTGCGTGTCTTGATTGAGACGTGAGGTTACATTGAATAGGGAGAGTCTTCATCGTGCTCTGGGCATATTTTACTTATTACTATTTATTGTGTATTAGGCTTTAGGTTCCCTCTGCAGAATCTAAGGTATTATATATATACGTACAACTTTCTCCTGGTTCTCCCACACGGAGCCTTGAGTGTACTACTAGATTACGGAAGTGTCCCTTGAGATCTTTCGTAAGTATCAACCCGGGGTACGATACCATACTCTCATTTGCATATAACATAGTTGGTCGTAGTAGCTTTCCCCATTTTCATAATATTATACTGTTTACTTCTGGCTTGTTGTTTTCTTGTACCTTATTACGTCCCTCTGAGGACCTGGTCCCTTGCCAGTTTTTACAGCATAGACGATTATAGAGCTTTGGGAGTTGCTGATGTGTGTTTCTTGTCATGTGGGCATTGGTGCCAGGTACTTATATCATTTCTACAGGAGTTATGGTTATTTATTTATATTGTTTATTCATCTGCTGATGTAGCCTAATCTTTTTATAGACTCATATTTATTTCTCGAGTCTATTCGAGCTTAAGTGTTACTAGGTGGCCGACTTTAGCACATGCAGTTTATTCTTGATATTTTGTTCTTTATGTGGATTGTGACAGATATTTTTAGTATTCTTAGATAGTTACCCTCATTATACAGCTTATACGTATTCGGATCAGACCAGAGTCTGGTCGAATATGTAGCTGGTATGTTATATATTCATAGTACTACGTATTTTGGGACTGGGGCGTGATAGGAAAGACCGAAGACATGAATGACAATTAATCCAAATCATGTCATCGATGCCGCAAGCCCCCAGCCGGTAGCAAGCAGCATAGAGGGGAGAAACGCAGCTTGCACGCTGCATGAATAAGAACAGTATCGCACATGACGCATGATGCTCATCCTCGTCTCCTGGGTCAATTCTTGGCAAATCGTTCTCGTCTTCTGGATTAGTTCTTGACGAGGAACTTCCACATAAGGGTGACATTTTCTTCGAATGACGGGTGAGGTAGTCATGCCTCAACCTACATATATGTGTTTGATTGGTATTTATGGTATGGAGGTTGATATTACCGTAGAGGATGATAGAGTTAATGAAGAGATTGACATAGAAGATTTACCTCATATAGAGGAGGACTCTGATATGGAGGTATCGAACGAGGAACAAGAATTAGAAGATAGAGGTGATAATGAAAGTAAAAAATAAAAATGAAGAAGATGAAGACGATTCGAAAGATGACGAAGATTACTACGTATACACATATGCAGTAGCTTAGATTATTTATTTATTTAATAACACAGTTATTATTTATTTTATCATCACACTAGTATTTATTTATTTTACCACACCATCAATTACTTTATGATATCTTGATATCACTATTTTTATTTGATTCATAACACCATCTATTATTTACTGTCAGATTTACCTTTGGCGGGACGAGGATGATCACGGTGACAGGTTCATAGAGGATCGTCTTTCCATCATCCTCTAGCTACTCCGGATGCAGGTCGCATACGACCATCAGAGCACGAGTTCATAAATGCCGAGGATGGTTTATCCCCACCATGTACTCGTTTATCGGTAGGGGAAGCTACTCCATCTCCCGAGCTTCCCTCAGCTTCTATCCCTGGCACTACTCATGCGACTACTGCGACTATTAGTACATCGGCTACTCCACTAGTTGCTCCTACCGGAGCAAATCCATATCCAGACCTCCTGGTGGATCACGAAGTATATGTCCATCGTCCAGGATTTTCAGATCTCCTACTCTACCAGAGTGGCCAGCCAATATCGATCATCCCGAGCTGTGGACCGATGGAGCGACGTAAGTACTTATTATCAATTCGTACATTTATTTATTTATTTATTTCTTTTTATTCTAATTGTATATTGTTTACTTACTTCAGGTTCTTTCCGACCAAGGCTGGCAATGATCTGGGGTACGTCATGCGGGAGAAATTTTATGGCCCTTATATCAACTTCAGTGATATTCCGCTGGATCGATGCTTCATTTGGCTAGATTTGCGGATATGTATAAGATTTTGTTTTAGAATAATATATAATTTTATGATTAAAATACTAAAAAATATTTTTTGAATTTTCAGAATAAATATTGGCTGCCGGATCATAGAGAGTATGCGATCTGAAAGTGGTACAAGACCGTCGCCAATAAATGGTTCAGGGATATGATCAATGATCAGAATGCGCTGACGTCACATTCAGGGGATCTTCGCAAGGAGTGGTTCAATGAGGACCTCTGGGAGAAGATGAAGGAGAATATGGAGGCCCCGACCTATAAGGCCAAGTGCGAGAAGGCAAGACGTCCCGTGCTAAGGGTGGTCTCCACATTGGTGGATCCATTCCGACCGTCTAGCATTTTCGATGGATGGTCAGTATTATAATTTTTTGCTAGATCATTTTTTGATAATTCTCATTTTTCCTTATTAATTAATTACTACAGTACGATGAGGTCATCAGAGCCGGGGAAGACCCGAAGACTGTCGACTTCCCTGCAATCTTCCAGCAGACGCACAAAAGAAAGAAGGATGGGAAGCTCGTAGATGAGCGGGCAACAAAAGCAAACGTAAGTTGTGTTTATAAAATTTTATAAACAAAATTTAATTACATTCTTTTTTTAATTTAACAGTATTTATTTACCCTAAAAATCTAACCTTAACTTTAATATTGTTACCTATGATATCCAAAAATATTAACTCTAAACCTAACCTACGATATCTAAACTTAATTCTAAACCTAACCTTCGTTGTAGTCAATAAAAAGTTTAATCCTAACCTACGATATCTAAACTTATTTACGTAAATAAATATAGGAGATGTATGAGACGTTGGAGGGTGGGACTGAGAGCAGTATGCCGACTGAGAGAAATGATCGGTGGGTACAAGCTGTCGGGAAAGGAAAATGCGACAACGTGTACGGGACTGGATCATTGGCATCTCAGCAGTCGGTTCTTTTCAGAGCTCCTCCGACGGCTCCTCCAGATACATCAGAACCCGTTCCTCCTGGTGCTATGAGTTTGGAGCAGATTATGATGACTCTGTTAGAGGTACAGAGGCAGGTTAGACAACTGACAGAGTCTCGTGATCCTGCAGCTCCTGCTCCACCTGCTACTCCAGCTCCTCCGATGGCTCATTTGGCTCCTCCTGCTGCTCTGCCTGTCGTTCCTGAGGATCTACAATAGATCATCGCTGCGGTTATGTCATAGTACATGGCTACCCGACAGTCGCCGCCACCTCCGCCTCCACCGTGGACTTGATGTATAATTTTACTTTCTTGATAATTTAATAGTTTATTGGATATATTCATGTATAATTATATATATTTGGATTATGGTAGTGTATGATAACTATGGCTATGCACTTATATTTATGTTCTATTGTATTTGATGTATTTTTATTGTATTTGATGTGTTTAGATGTATTTGTGTATAAGTGATTTAATTTTGTATAATGTTACAGGAGCAAAAAGTAAGTAATTCTATTCTTTAAAAAAATATTTATGTTTAGCGACGGA
Organism: Iris macrosiphon; assembly: GCA_036927795.1. Classification (NCBI taxonomy): domain Eukaryota; kingdom Viridiplantae; phylum Streptophyta; class Magnoliopsida; order Asparagales; family Iridaceae; genus Iris; species Iris macrosiphon. Next base: position 310,432,381 of record JAYESA010000004.1, on the reverse strand, counting down.
ATAGCGACAAAAATGGAAAATTCTATGTCAGCGATGGATCTGCGACGCTTTAGTGACAGAAAATATGTCGCTAAATATGTCTGGTACCAAAAACTATAGAATTTTTGGTATCAGACATAGTCGTTATATCCGTCGCTATGTCCATCGTCTCTAATGACGGAATAGCGAAAAAAAATTCGCCGGTGAGCTTCTGAAAAATTTGGTAAAAATGGGCTCACACTTTTTGTCGTCAATCCATCGCTAATCCGTCACAAAATAAAATAACGTAAATATTTCATCACTAATCCGTTGTTGTAATTCTGTCGCTAAGTTCATCACAAATCCGTCACCATATCGACGGATTAGCGAAAAAAATATGGCAAGTACACTTTAAATAGTGACGCCACATTTTCGTCGCTAATCCGTCGCTATATTAAAATAGTGACGAAAATAGGCATTTTAAAGACGAAAAATTCTATCGCTAAAACTCTGTATTTTTGTTGTACGACAAGCGTACCCTTGGCCATCCGGGTTGACTGTAGTACCGGTGGAAGCAATATTCTTAAAATATATATTTAGTAATTAAGGCCTGTGATAACCCTAGCTAGTTAATCGTAGCAAGTCGTAGAGTTGTTTGGCCGTGCAATGAATAATGTTACTTTCATTATAGCTCGCTCTTCTAGTTTCATTTCTCTCGACGCTTGGTTAGAGTGCAAACTTTTGCTCAGGTGAAGGACTACAACCCCGGTCCTTATTTGGTTTAAGGGTTGCGGTCCCGATCCAGAGTAGTCCATATGCCCTCTTGCCGCTCATCGCCTTACTTTCCTTTATAGCACTTGTTATCAGTTCTTCCAGTATATTTTTGAGACAAGTATATTGGTACCGTACAAGTCTCGATCTGCATTTATTTTATGTCTCTTTTCTGATGTATATCGTGATGTGTTTGGTCTATCACCTTGAGCTCCTTTATGGTACTTGTTGCTTGGGGTTCGACCTCACTGGTTTTGTATGGACAGATTACCCTGATGCAAACCAAAATCCACCGTACTTCCAGCAAGATGGTTAGCACACGTAGGACTGCGGCCGAAGCTCGCGAGTGGGTTTCTTCCTTCCACCCCTCATAGTGTTACTTTATTTTGTTGTGTTTAGCAAGGGGCATAGTTAGCTCCTTATATATTTTGAGACTACGGTCAACATGATGTATATATTAGACCATGGTTAGTATATTTAATCATGTATAATTATACTCTGCTAGTGCAGCATTTTGTATTCACTAGCTTCATAATCATATATGACATATAATTTGGGACACCTCTTTACTTTCAAGTATGATATACTCTTGTAATTGTTATTGATGGATTGAGATACTAGAATTTGTCGGCCTTATGGCTGACGTCATAGAATGCTAGAGTCCACCCATCTGTCTTCTAGAAAACCTTAACACATTATGGTTTACTTTGGTATTAAGGTATGGTTGGCCGTGTCAGTCCTCATATTTATCCTGTATTCTGGGAGCGAGGCGTGAAAGAGGAGGAGGAGGAGGGGGAAGATACGGCCGCTGGAATAAGGGTGAGGGGGTCACCGGAGAGAGAGAGAGATTGAGAATGGAAGAAAATGATACTACTAAAAATTGTGGGATTAGCGACGTTTTTAGCGACGTCAAGGTAAAACGTCGCTAATATTAAAGATATCAGCGACTCCAAATATTAACGTCGCTATAAGTCGTTGTTTGGCGACATATAGCGACGTTTACCAACTATAATTCAGTTTTTTAAAAGAATAGCCGCCATAAGTTATCTAAGGTCGCTAAACGTCGCTGAATTTTATAATTTAGCGACGTTTAGCGACGTACTTAGCGACGTTTATATTTAGCAACGTCTGCAACATCGCAAAATATTTCTGTTAGCGACAATTTTATTTGAAGTCGCTAAACGTCGTTAAAATTTTAATAATTAGGGATCGATTCTGATTACCCCCTTCTGTCAAAATTTTCTAAAATTTTAAAACCCGCGGCGTTCCCTACCCCCCTCTCCGGCGACTGGCATCCTCCACAGCGGCCTACTCCAGCATCCCCCTTCTCCTCCTCCTCCTCCTCCTCCTCTAGGTAAACCCTAACTCTCTCTCTCTTTCTCTCTCTCTCTCTCACAAGACACAACATGACACTGAAATAGACATGACACACACACATGACAGACATTGACACTGACACGACACACACACACGTGACACTAACCCTAACCCAAAACTGATACGACATACACACACTCCGTGGTCAGGACCTAGGGTTAGGGTTTTGCAGCAGGAGGCGATCAGGACCTAGGGTTAGGGTTTTTGTCTTGGGATCTTGGTTCTTCCAGTTCTACAAAAGTTGGAGTAGGTGGCACACAGAGAGCAGAGGGAGGTGGCTAGACTATGGTCGTGCATAGGAAGCGGCCGATCCATAAGGTGGAGATGCGACACTTCGGGCTGACAGGGATTGCTCTTATCAAGCGAGGCGGCAAGGAGATTCGGGGTGGGCAAGAAAACTTGGGAGTTGGGTAGTCGGGAGGTTCGGTGGGAGGAGGCATCTACAGGCATCCACGAGGGGCTCTCGTGCCCTCCCCCCCCCAGCAAGGAGATCTCGTGCGCTCCTCCTCTCAGTAAGGAGTTGGCGGATGTGGGGTAACCCATGCTGCAACCCAAGTCGTGTCGACTTGGGATCCACTATTAGGTGCCCAAGGATCTAGCAAATCCTATGCGGAGACCTGTCGTGCTGGGTCCGATCATAGCAATAAAGATATATACTTTGTGGAACCAAAGCAAGTAGGGGATAAGCAGCGTGCCTCCTTCACGGCAAAAGAGTTGTTGAAACTGCCGAGTTTTGGAAGAACACCCTTATTCTTTTTGTTCTGAAAGACAAACATTTTATATTAGATTCGGGCCTATGCCCATAGAGTATGATGCCAACTCCTTGGGCACCTGGTAAGCTTGAGACACTAATTATGAACATATAAAATGACATCCAACTATTATTTTTTCTTTAAACAGTGAGAATATATAGGCCTTATGTTGTTCATGACCAATAACTATTACAACTCCTTTATGAAGAAAAAGTAACGATTTATAGGACACATACTATCATTTTTGGACACATATTGGCACACTGCTCTCCCTTCACTGCTAAATAAAGCACACCGAAAACTGTGAACTGCTCTCCCTAGTGACCCGAGCTCACTTAATCACTCAAACAACCATATGCACATACACATACATAAGGCATTGTGTATCAAGTTAGAGCAGTTCTTACCTTCCTCCAGAGAATCATACTGTATTTAATGATTTATAGGACACATACTGTCATTTTTACAGGAGTATCTAAAAATGGATATGAATTACTATCTGCGTCATCGTTCGTGGATGTACAACCGTCATCATGATGACTATGCGGTGTGTGAGATGAATTCATTGAGGGTGTACAGCAGTTCCTGCAGTTCGCCAAGGCTTCCCTCAGTACATGGACGGTACCAAAATTAAGTATCCGTGTGTGAGATATCGTAACTTAAAATATCATCCAGAAGTGGAAGTCACATATCATTTATACTCGAAGGACTTCACGCTGAATTACTATCAGTGGACCGCGCACGGAGAACTTGTAACTCTAGCATCAGAGTCGGAGCCTTATGTGGAGCCGTACATGGATGTCTATGACCATGCTGCTTACGATGACGGGTAGGTGAACATGATTTTTGATGCGGCGGGGCCTAGTTTTAATCTGAACAATCATGATGCAGTTGAGGAGGCACCGAATGTCGATGCTGCAAAGTTTATGGAGTTGCTGGAGAATACAAGGACTCCATTATATCCTGGTTGTGAGGATCATTCACCGTTGGAGGTGGTTACAAGCTTGTTGAGCATCAAGTCCGATTTTAACATGTCGTAAGAATGCTATAATCGACTGATCGATTTGATTATAGAGATCTTGCCCTAGGGTGCAAAGTTGCCTAAAGACTTCTACCGATCTAAGAGGATGGTGAGATCGCTCTGGATGTGATACGAGAAAATTGATGCATGTCGCAATGGGTGCATATTTTACTATAAAGATGAAAAGGATGAAGATGCATGCAGATTCTGTGGTGCTGATCGCTACAAGGCCACTGGTTGAGGAAAGTCTATCGGTGCAAGGAAGCCTACTGATTCGATGCACTATTTGCCTTTGACGCTGCGGTTGCAGAGGTTGTTTATGGTTAAGGAGACTGCAGAAAATATGAGTTGGCACAAGCGGAAACAGATCGAATGAGTTTTGGATCATCCATCCGATGGAGAAGCATGTAAGCACTTTGATCGAGAGTATCCAGATTTTGCTCCGGATCTGCGTAATGTCAAAATGGGACTCTCCTTTAACGGTTTTATCCTATTCAGACTTTCGGGCTCCCAGTATTCATGTTGGCCTGTGATCATCACTCCGTACAATCTATCACCTTGGATGTGCATGAAGACTCTGTATATGTTCCTAACAGTTATTATCCCGGGTCCGAATAATCCGAAGAGGAACATCGATGTGTATTTATAGCCTTTGATAGATGAGTTGAATCAGCTATGGGAAGTAGATGCTAACACGTACGATGTTTCTAGAAAGCAGAATTTTCAGATGAGGGCAGCACTTATGTGGACCATCAATGACTTTCTGGCCTATGGAATATTATTGGGATGGAGCACTCATGGTCATCTCTCATGTCCATATTGCATGGACCGTACTAAGGCTTTCCATTTGAAACACGGAGGTAAACCGTGCTTCTTCGATTGTCATCGACAATTTCTGCCGAAGGATCATCCGTACCGGAGGAACATGAATACTTTTCGTGCGGGCGTTGTGGAGAAGGCCAATCCACCGCCAAGGTGGCCCGGATACACGATATAGGAAGAGGTAAAAAATTTACCAAGTGCTATCGAAGAGCCTGCTAAGGGGTATAAGTGTGACATATTTGGTCGCACCCATAACTGGACGAAGAGGAGTATATTCTGGGATCTGCTATATTGGAGCACCAATCTGATCAGACATAACCTTGATGTCATGCATATTGAGAAGAATGTGTTTAATAACATAATTAATACTATAATAGAGGTAAAGGAAAAGATGAAAGATAATCCGAATGCCAAGTTGGATTTAGAAGAAATATGTAGACGTCCTGTGTTGTATTTGATAGAGGAGGGGAATAGAAAGTTAAAGCAGCCTAAGTCAGTTTTCTCACTGGAGAAAGAGGATAAAGGAAGACTTTGTAGGTGGATTCAGGGTCTAAAGTTTCCAGACGGGTACACGTCAAACTTGAGAAGATGCGTCGACCTCAAGGACAAACTGACGGGTATGAAGAGCCACGATTGTCACTAATTCATGGAGAGGTTAATTCCGATTATATTTTGGGAATTCTTACCGTAGGTCATTTGGGATCCTTTGACAGATCTCAGCATATTCTTGAGAGATCTTTGTTCTACTAAGTTGCTCGTCGATCGTCTAGAAAAGAAAGAGAAAGATATTACGGTAACACTATGTAAGCTCGAGAAGGTGTTTCCTCCTGGATTCTTCGACTCTAAGGAGCATTTGCCAATTCATCTTTCCTACGAGGCACGTGTTGGTGGTCCTGTTGGTTATCGGTGGATGTACCCCTTCGAGCGGCATCTGAATCACCTAAAGAGAAAGGTGAAAAACAAGGCACGGGTTGAGGGCTATATTTATGAAGCTTATGTTCTCGAGGAGATTACAAACTTTTGCTCAACGTATTTCAAACCTCATGTTTCTACTAATAGAATGAGAGCTCCGAGAAACGACGACGGATATCAGGAATCTAATGATGCAATACTCAAAGTATTCAATGCATCCGGAAAGCCTTCGAGGAAAACGAAGAAGAAATATTTGAATGACGACGGGGCTGCTAAGTTGTATATATTACTCAATTGCGACAAGGATGAAGTGGAGAAGCTAGAGGGGTAAGTAATTAATACGTCCACGTTTACATCATCTCAATATAATAGTATAAGCTACTATTATGCTACTAATCAGCAGTTGCTTCATTATTTTTCAGCATATATAATAATGAGTTGAGGTCGGTTAGACCCTACATAACAGACGAAGAGGTAGAACAAGAAATGAGATGCCATTTTCCTTCTTGGTCGAGCGCATATGCAAGGAGCTTGGTAATTACTTTTTATTTCTGCACTTGAAAAATAAATTACTTACTATCGCTACTTTGGTATTTAGGTCGATCGTCTAATAACACCCGAGACTGAATCTATTAGAACTCTAGCCAAGGGACCAATTACTACCGTTAAAATATGGCCAAGTTTTTGTGTGAATGGGTTTAGGTTCAAGTCAACAAATGCTCCTATCAGAGACAGCTTTCTGGATCTTGATTCTACGAAAAATAGTTGTTTGTGTATCAAATCTTCGTAATACAAAGACGTCGATCCAGGCAATGATTTCTTTGGCATCTTACGAGAGATTGTGGAGTTGACATATAATTATGGCACAGAACCTACTAATATCGTGCTATTCAAGTGTGAATGGTTCGATCCGATTAAAGATCAAGGTTGGAAAATTGACAAGCATGGCCTTGTAGATATAAACTATAAGCGTAGATATCAAGGCTACGAACCATTTGTTCTATCAAGTCAGGCTCAGCTCATGTACTTCACAACTTATCCTAGACGGGGGACAGCAAGGTCAGATTGGTGGTCAGTATGCAAGACTAAAGCTAGAAATACCTTTGACATTGACGAAATAGCTTATCAGGAGGACGAGCTACCTCTTGTAACAAATATTGTAGATATGGACTCAACGAAAGTTACTCATTACACGAGTAATAATGTAGAAGATGTAGAATTATCCGAAGAGGAAGACGAAGATGAAGACGAAGTAGATGAAAGTGAAGACGAGGAGGAGGAAGAGGAAGAGGAGGAGGAAGACGAGGAAGGCGAACAAGATGAATTTTCTGAAGATGATTGAAAATAAAATATTTTGCTTGTAGAATGTACTATATTTTGACTGTAGAATGGACTATTTTGACGAATATATGTATTATATTTTGACTGTAGAATGTATTATCCATTTAGACTTATGACACCACTAGTTATTTACTGTACAATTCTATGAATGCTATGAGATATGCATAACATTTTGACTATAGAATGTACTATATATTTGTGTATTTCTTTATTCATCATATGTTGTTATCAGGTATGACAGGACAACGCGGAGGGTTCGGCAGGTCCCGAGGTAGATAGAGTGCTCCTTTGGTACTGCCTACTATTGGTTCTGGATCCTCGTCGCCCAGTACTCCAATATATTGATCAATCACATCTCCGACTGTGACGACGTTACGTGGCATCACTCCTAGGATGAGTAGTTCCAGGCCAGATAGTACTCTCTCGTCCAGCGTTCCTCCTGCTGACGGAACCATGAAGACAGATGAGCATATGGAGGAGGTCGAACCGACGTTGTCCCTACATCAGCTAGATCCTCCATGCGTATCTCCGGAGGAGACGATGACATAGATTTTGGCCGACGGTACAAAGTAAGTCAATTAGATGGTTTAGCAGCATATATATCATATATTTCTTTATTCATTATATATTAATTTTTTCGATCAAAATAATTATCTCTGTATAGATATCGTCCATCGTCGGTTCAGAGACGCCTGTGCCTCTTTCTGAGGAACAACTATAGTGGCCCTTGGATCAACTACTCTGAAGCTCCGGAGGAGAGGAAGGCGTTCTGGTTTGCGCACTTCTAGGTAAAATATATTATATAAATTCTCTAATTTATGCATATTATATAACTTATCCGTGATGCTCACTTACTAAATTATTTATTGTAGCAAACGTATTTCTATCCTCCGTACCGGGCCGAGTTGATCAAGCAGATATTTCCTTCCATTACCGCCAAGCTTATCCATGATGCTCTGGATGACCAGAAGGCTCGTGATCATGCTGAAAAACTGATCCAAGGTTGGATCATGCCTAAGCAGTGGACTACGATGAGGGCAAGATTCGACGACCCGAGGTACATGGAAAGGTCTGAGAAGGCCAAGGCGGCTAGGTGGAATGCTGCAAAGTGGTATGGTGGCTCGATTCCGATGACGAAATATTTTCGTCGTTTGGTATAGTTTTATTTAAGATATATTATTTTAATATAAGTACGATAAAATGGTAGTAGGAAAAAATATTTAATTTTAGTACTAAATAATATATTTTTAACAGGTACAGAAGGGTAAGGATGCAAACATGGTGACCATCTTCCTGGCCACCCATCGAAAGGACAGAAATCTCATTGATGAGAGGGCCTCGTAGACCTATGTAAGTATTACTTTACTTTGTGTTAATTTTAATATAACTTAGGCAATTATCGAGTATCCAAACTTTTCTAGGCCAGTATCTTAGGATGCGTGAGCGGGTGACTGCTAGTGCACCTACAGCTGGAGAGGCTGGTACTTCCTCGCAGCCCGCTCCAGCTCCGTCTATGGATGAGCTATGGGTTACCGCCGCTGGTGGTCTCCAGAAGGGTACGTACTATGGTACGGGATCCTATGGTGCCCTGGTTGCGACGCAGTCATCTAGGGCCTCCCCGACAAGTGCACATTCCCCATAGCCCTCGCAGTCGTCGGCCCGAGTCCAGGAGGTCATTGACCGTCAGATTGCGTCTCTCCATGACGAGTTGCTGCGAATGATGGAGGAGCAGCCCCGGTCCCAGCCGCAGGCGGACGATGCGACGCTCATCGTACGATTTGATATGCTCGAGTGCAACATCATGGAGCTCCAAAATTTGACAGCTGATCTTAGATCCTCGACAGAGCGTAGCGCGACGGAGCTGCAGGCATCACAGCTATCCATGGGCGAGAGGCTGACGTTGATGCAGGATTCAATGGTTCATAGCAGTACGAGGCTGTTATCTACCATGGATTCTTACAACCAGCGACTCGCAGAGTTGGAGAGGATACGTCCTCCTGGTGCGCCTATATCGACACGGACTCCACCAACGTCACTTCCTTCTCCATTGACATCGGTGTCGATTTTACAGGAGCAGTATGATATGTTCTTATCCTTCATGCGCGCCGGTGGTCCACTACTAGAAAAAGCGGGATTAGCGACGTATTTTAGCGACGTCAAAAGAAACGTCGCTAATAATATATATATTAGCGACTCATTATAAACACGTCGCTAGACGTCGCTAAATGGCGACATTTAGCGACGTTTAGCGACTTTTAATATGATTTTAAAAGATAAGTCGCTATAAGTTCAATTAAGGTCGCTAAACGTCGCTAATATGTCTAATTTAGCGACGTTTAGCGACGTATATAGCGACATTTAAACTCAAAATATTTAGCAACGTGTTTAGCGACGTCTTTTACGTCGCAAATATTTAATTTAGCGACATTTTTTATTGGACGTCGCTAAACGTCGCTAAAATTTGATTAATTAGGGGTCGGTTTCATTTTTCCCCGTCAGTTGAAATTCGATTCGAAAACAAATTTCCCCCCCCCAGCTCCGTCGACCGCGACTACTCCGGCAAGGTATACTCTCTCTCTCTCTCTCTCTCTCTCTCTCTCTCTCTCTCTCTCTCTCACAGGACACATGTGACATTGACACAAACACGACACACACACTGACACTGACACAGACACAGACACGGCACACACACACACTGACACAGACACTGATCTGGACCTAGGGTTAGGGTTAGGGTTAGGGTTAGGTTTTTTGACATGGGGTTAGGGTTAGGGTTAGGATTAGGGTTAGGTTTTTTGACATGGGGTTAGGGTTAGGGTTAGGGTTAGGTTTTTTGACAATGTTCATGCATGTGCGATCATGTAGAGATCAGATTTTAATTTCTTCTATCAAGTATAAAATAAATAAATAATATGGATCGATGAATAAGAAAGAAAGAACATAAGTGTATTTATTTGCACTTTTGCAATATATATATATATATATATATATATATATATATATATATATATATATACATACATACATACATACATACATACTAATTGTTTGATTTTGTGGTTACTATTCATTGGTCCAATGGAGGATGGGAAGAAATGATGGCTATTATTGAATCCATGTTCATATGTCATGACTACGTACATTGGGTGAACAAATTAGAACTAATTCCTGAATATTCGTACAACAACTGATCATGTGATCAAATTAATTAGAACGCCAATTATTCGACCAGGAAGTGTATGATCTAAGCAACCGTCCTTAATTGTGCCCCAAGAATTTTGAGCTCTAGCTACTTCCTCGTTCCACTCCCAATATATATAGGGGTTAATTGTCGAAAGCAAAGTACTGCGGAGTTATGTATCTCAGTTCCTCACCCTACTGCCAGTTTTAAGAAGTGCCTAATGGTCTAAATAATATGACTATAACAGTTGAATTAGCTAAACGAAACTTACAAATCAGCTTAAATAAATAAAAGATTAATTTCAACACTTACTGAAATCACTAGCTAGCAGTATGAAGAGCCTCTAATGGAGCAAAGATATCATCGCAGCATGCATCATTAAGGACATGCATCTCAAGAAACTTATTGGCTTCGGCTGGAGCCTACTACACTAAAATCCGAACACTGACACAGAAGTGGGTTAAGGTATAGTAGTAAAGTGGTATTAAGATATTATTTGGGTAATGTTATATATATATATATATATATATATATATATATATATATATATATATATATATATATATATATATATATACTGCTTTTTCCATAACGGACACTGACACAGACACAGAAGTTAATTTTTTATGTAATGATTTATATGATACATACTGTCAATTTTGCAGAAGTATCTAAAAATGAATATGAATTACTATCTGCGTCATCATTCGTGGATGTACAACCGTCATCCTGATGACATGTGCGGTGTGCGGGATGAATTCATTGAGGGTGTACAGCAGTTCCTGCAGTTCGCCAAGGCGTTCCCTCAGTACATGGACGGTACCAAAATTAAGTGTCCATGTGTGAGATATCGCAACAGAAAATATCATCCAGAAGTGGAAGTTACATATCATTTATACTCGAAGGGCTTTACGCCGAATTACTATCAGTGGACCGCGCACGGAGAACTTGTATCTCTAGCATCGGAGTCGGAGCCCTATGTGGAGCCGTATATGGATGTCCAAGACCACGATGCTTACGACGACGGGTTGTTGAACATGGTTTATGATGCGGCGGGGCCTAGTTTCAATCCTGACAATTATGATGCGGCAGGACCTAGTTTCAATCCAGACAATTATGATGCAGCTGAGGAGGCACCGAATGCCGATGCTGTAAAGTTTATGGAGTTGCTTGAGAATGCAAGGACTCCACTATATCCTGGTTGTGAGGACCATTCACCGTTGGAGGTGGTTACAAGATTATTGAGCATCAAGTCCGATTTTAACATGTCGCAAGAATGCTATAATCGACTACTCGATTTGATTATAGAGATCTTGTCCGAGGGTGCAAAGTTGCCTAAAGACTTCTATCGATCTAAGAGGATGGTGAGATCGCTTTGGATGGGATACGAGAAAATCGATGCATGTCACAACGGGTGCATGTTGTCACGCCCCAAACTCCCGCAAGCCCAATAGTCCCCGCTGAACGTGAAATCACCACGTTGCAGCTCTCCCGCGGGACAATCGTTCTATTCGGGACGTGATGCCGTACGAGCCTGGAGTTGCGCTCGTACAAGGCGATGTTGTTAAACACGAAAGTTATCATCGAAACAACCAAGTTACAGCGGAAGCCAATTGTGTACCAAGCACACATCAGAGTATACGCAGCGAAGCTCACGATAGGGTCCAAATGAGATGCCCCGAGTCAATGCCACAAAGGCGATGCCACGGAGACGATGAAATAACTCTTGCTCTTTCTCTAGCCCACAAGGTACTTACAGTTCATACATCTTGTCCCGTATATCCAAGCAGCGCCACTACGTCTGTGTACCTGAAATATTGCCCACAAACGTGGGTCAGTACACAACCGTACTGGTGAGCGGGGTAACCCACTCGTCTAAGCCGACACTAAGTAAAGTAGTGAATGCACACAGTTAAATGGTGATCTTTCTAGTTGAATCCTAGATTCGTTTCATGGCATAGGGATGACATGTTAAGGAAAGCAGTAAAGCAGTTTAAGCATGCTAGCATTCATTCTCAAACCAAACGACAAGCAGTTTATATATAGCCGACCCGTCTAACTCAATGCCATCGCTTGCACGATAACATATCGAACAATCAGTCTCGCCTCAATATCCATCCTCAACCAACAGTTTATATCCCAATCTCGAGTGCACACTCTTGCCGAGGCAAGGTGGCCGTGCCTACACGAAAGCCAAACCAACAAAATAAAGCAAGCCAACTCTTATCTATATGAAGTCACTGGCAAAGCCATAAAGGACATATCTCAAGCATTACGGCGCGCCCTATCAGCCCGGGTAGCAAGCCCCGCTGGAGGTCCCGCAATGCATCGCGACTGAACGCGAATCAAATGTTTCCCTCCGGATCGAAACGGCTCCAGTGCCCCGGATAAAAACCGTTTCGGGGAAAGTGCCAAAGCTTTGCACAAGTTGTCCGTGACATGCAGAAAGTAGGTATGACGAGAGGATCGAACATTCTCGCCCCACCAAGCGATCCTAGACTCGTTCCATCGATAAACCCAACCGAAGTATCCATAACCATTCTTCCAACATATTCCCAAGGATTCCAAATCTCGACCTCAATATATAAATACCAAGGCACCAAAATACCCATATGCACAATCTCTCAAGTTGTGCCCAAGTTATGCCCACACTTCACATTGCCGCTTCCCAACACAGTGTTTCACATTGGGTGCAACACCCCACACTCCGAATAATCCCGTGGCACAATGCCCCAATAGTGGCCCAATGCCCCATCAAGCGGCACCATACCTCGCTGATGCAGTTGTTCGGTTTTGAACCACAACTGCTCGCTTTGCAAGACAAAGCGACCCAGTGATACTCGTGCACGGATGCACGCTCGCTCGCCCAAATTCCCGATATTCCCATATTTCCATTTGACTCAAAGTATCCTTCCAACTTGTATATTCCAACCGTCCAAGCATAATCCCAAGTAATCCAACCGATGGCCTCAAACGTATAATCCAACTATCGCATCCAACTATCCAACGCGTAAACCATTCAAGCCACAATCCTACCAAGCCAACGACGCACACTCTATGCACGCCTCAGTGTAGTGCTTCCCGATGTTTCAGCCTAAGTGTTCAAGCCATTACGTGTTTTCCATATTATTAGGCATGAAGGAGTAGAGGAGAAGGGAAAGAGCCCACTCACAATGTTCGAATCCGTTAGGCATCCTGTCCTGCCGATACGGCCAATCCCTTAAACCCGTGGTCCGATGCAAGCGCGATCTACTCAACTGGTATGACCGTGCGAGCAGGCCGTGCTCTCCAAATCATCCGACCGATCGGACTAAGGAAGACGGCATTATCGTTTCCATCCAGCTATTCAGTACTGTTCTGAACGAACACCTGATTTCCATCGATCCCGCTAGCCATCTGCACATTGAAACCAACTCGATTAATCCTTCTTCCCGAAATCCGACATTTCAAATGTAACCCGCATTTGATTTATTCAGTCCGACTCAGCGTAACGCTCCGAGCGGTTGCGGGGCGTTACATAATATACCACTTAGAATCAGGTTCGTCCACGAACCGTGCTGGTACTCATTCCTTACTAGCATGCCACAATCCAATTCCATAGATCTGCTCTATGCAACTCATATATTCACGATTCTGACTCCGCATCTCGTTCTGCTGAACGCTCGAATAAATTTTCACGAATTCCCACATCCTCCTTGCAGCTCAACACGAATTTCTCGTATCGCTTAGTTTTGGATCGTACACGTATTTAAGGCGTCCCTAAAATACATGCATTTCAGCCGAACTTTGCGATAGCAAATTTGAACAAGTTACAAGGGTATCTTTATGTTTGAGGTGTCCATATGCTTTGCTCCCAATTGAACCAAACACAATTCCCATTCCAACACATTCACTTGAGAACTATTCTCAATTATGCAGATTTTCCACCGACTCAATCAGTTCGTGTTCCAACTCAATCCATCCAACTATTTCTGAAAATCAGTACTAGCAACATCTCAAAATATTATCTCGTGCACCGAACGATCATCTCAACTGATCTACCCCAGCTATGCGACTTACCCAAATATCAACTTTGCTTAGATCAGCTCAGCCCAACACATTTCCTGCCATCTCAATATCTCACGGGGTGAACATCTATATTGAGGTTCGTGTGATCCACGAAGATCTCACCGCCACGCCAAAGGGATTTGTGTCGCCACGATTTCAACGTGGACACACTCGCCACAATTCTTAGGTTGCGCATGGAATAGTTCTTCGCGCTGCTTCCACTGCCTCGAAGCATAGAATATCACCTTCGCCTTCCGAATGAGCACGTTTCCCAGACTAAGTTCTGAGACATCTTGTAAATCTGATACACATCTGTTCCTTCCAGTATTCACAAAGATTTGATTTGAACGAGCCGCCACAGTCATCCATTCATATAAATGCTATTCCCTTCCAGAGCACGATGAGTCAGAGGCGATGCCATCTACAAAAATCTGTGACTCTGAATCTCATCAGTTGACTAGGCTACTTCCACCATTGCTTCGGTCTTCCGGCTGCTTCTTCAGCTGAAGGCTATCCCAAGGGTCTCTCGAATCCAACACTCAGTCGATAAGCCAAATCACATTGCTCACATCTGCCCTCGACGCATTCCCAAATATGCCGCCTCAAGGGTCGTTCTATGGGTCTACCATATTCATATCCGATTCGACGGGCAATGTCGCTTAGGGTCAGCTGTCCCGAAGCTACGCTCGATAATTGTAATCATCACGATGGACAGTTACTATAAACCATGCTATATCTCATCTGCAAATCCGAATCAAAATTCCAACCATCCCATCCGAGCGAAGTTTCCGAATTCGAGAACCGCGCTCGTTGAAACCTTATTCCATCAATCCGCCGTTCTGTCCTGAATCCATCAAATTTTCGAATTGCATATTCGATTCTCGCACCATCGATTTCAACGATTCTCAAAGTTCGAGACTTGCTCAAATTCACATCCGTTTGCCACGTTCCACCTTGCACTTCCAACTTACTCGAGCAGCACAGTGATTCGTTCCAACGTTGCTCCCACATTTAGCTATCTTCAGAAATCAATCCGCCAAAATCTTTGCCTTCCGTTGTTGTCACAATCCGTCTACGTCTTTCCGAAGAATCCGTCTATCATCGTTGCACCATTTTGCCCAAAATTTCATCTCCGCTAAACCTGATTCAACTTCTCGAGCAACAATATCCAAAATCCTTCAAGTTTGTGTGAATCAATCGTATTGTCCCTCCAAGCCAAGTTCGTGTTTCATTGCTCAACCAACGGTTCAAATGTGTTGCCCAAAATCGTAGTTCGTGCTCGCTATCCTTCCGATAATCCTATCGCTTTGCTCAAGCATAACCCAAATGTTCGTTCCGATTCCGTCCATCTTTTAAGCCCAATGATACTTCCATTTGCATGACTCCGTCCTTGAGTTCTCAAGTCTAATGTATCGAAGGATACCCGAGTCAAATTCTATTGCACCATATACCACTTGGAAATATAGTTGCCCTCGTGCAAAATCTGCGTCAACCAGCGTCTATCCCAAACCGACTATTCCGAGGTGATTCTGCCGAATCATAACTCAATATTCGCTTGCTCCATTTTTCATTCCTTCCAACTCAGTCGATTTGCACCAACCGACTTGTATTCGTTATCCGAGTCCGTTCAGGCAATTCCAATAGATGTCCAACCAAAATATTTCTAATGCCTTGCTTAACACATTTGATCCCATATACCACTTCGAATCAATTCGCTACTCACATTACGTTTCCTTTCACGAATCCGAGATCCGTTCGAACCATCCCTTGGGTGTGATCATGCCATTCCCCATCTTAAGTCTGACACAAAAACTTAGCCAATTCTTTAACCATCAATCTCGTTAGGCAACTCGTGCTATATTCCATTCTCGATGCTTCCAACATTTCCCAAACCGTCTGATACTTTTACAGCACGAGAAATCGTGAAATGATTGTCTTCCAAATAGTCCAACCGAACATCCAACGGTTTCACACATCTGTTATACGAGCAACTCGTGCCAACTTATCTGATATTCCCGAGCCAAACTCAGACTTGCTCAACCGATGCGCCACAGCCAAAATTCCAACTTCTATCCAACACAATCACTTGACGAGCAACTCGTGCAAGGATCCATTCTCCTCGAATGTTTCTACTCAAAACATGCCGCATAACCAAATCTCGTTAGCCAACCAACTGATCCATTGAGGCAATCAGAATCTCCCAGAACGATAAGCCAAGCCAACCCAACGAAAGCCCACAACTTGTTGCACAAATGCAACAACGCCAACCAACTTGCTGCACGAATGCAACAACGCCTAACGAGGCTAAGCGATCCTACGAAAACCAACCAAGGCAACCCAACACAGAATAACATGCAGCCAAAACCAGCAATAAATAGACTTATTGCATGAAACATCCAATGCGGCGCTGAGTAGAGTCAAGAGCTAAACGACACGCGGAAGCTATTTAGAATTTGTGATGAAGTGAAGGACCAAGTCCGAAGAAATGAACCGGGCGCTCTGATACCAATCTGTCACGCCCCAAACTCCCGCAAGCCCAATAGTCCCCGCTGAACGTGAAATCACCACGTTGCAGCTCTCCCGCGGGACAATCGTTCTATTCGGGACGTGATGCCGTACGAGCCTGGAGTTGCGCTCGTACAAGGCGATGTTGTTAAACACGAAAGTTATCATCGAAACAACCAAGTTACAGCGGAAGCCAATTGTGTACCAAGCACACATCAGAGTATACGCAGCGAAGCTCACGATAGGGTCCAAATGAGATGCCCCGAGTCAATGCCACAAAGGCGATGCCACGGAGACGATGAAATAACTCTTGCTCTTTCTCTAGCCCACAAGGTACTTACAGTTCATACATCTTGTCCCGTATATCCAAGCAGCGCCACTACGTCTGTGTACCTGAAATATTGCCCATAAACGTGGGTCAGTACACAACCGTACTGGTGAGCGGGGTAACCCACTCGTCTAAGCCGACACTAAGTAAAGTAGTGAATGCACACAGTTAAATGGTGATCTTTCTAGTTGAATCCTAGATTCGTTTCATGGCATAGGGATGACATGTTAAGGAAAGCAGTAAAGCAGTTTAAGCATGCTAGCATTCATTCTCAAACCAAACGACAAGCAGTTTATATATAGCCGACCCGTCTAACTCAATGCCATCGCTTGCACGATAACATATCGAACCATCAGTCTCGCCTCAATATCCATCCTCAACCAACAGTTTATATCCCAATCTCGAGTGCACACTCTTGCCGAGGCAAGGTGGCCGTGCCTACACGAAAGCCAAACCAACAAAATAAAGCAAGCCAACTCTTATCTATATGAAGTCACTGGCAAAGCCATAAAGGACATATCTCAAGCATTACGGCGCGCCCTATCAGCCCGGGTAGCAAGCCCCGCTGGAGGTCCCGCAATGCATCGCGACTGAACGCGAATCAAATGTTTCCCTCCGGATCGAAATGGCTCCAGTGCCCCGGATAAAAACCGTTTCGGGGAAAGTGCCAAAGCTTTGCACAAGTTGTCCGTGACATGCAGAAAGTAGGTATGACGAGAGGATCGAACATTCTCGCCCCACCAAGCGATCCTAGACTCGTTCCATCGATAAACCCAACCGAAGTATCCATAACCATTCTTCCAACATATTCCCAAGGATTCCAAATCTCGACCTCAATATATAAATACCAAGGCACCAAAATACCCATATGCACAATCTCTCAAGTTGTGCCCAAGTTATGCCCACACTTCACATTGCCGCTTCCCAACACAGTGTTTCACATTGGGTGCAACACCCCACACTCCGAATAATCCCGTGGCACAATGCCCCAATAGTGGCCCAATGCCCCATCAAGCGGCACCATACCTCGCTGATGCAGTTGTTCGGTTTTGAACCACAACTGCTCGCTTTGCAAGACAAAGCGACCCAGTGATACTCGTGCACGGATGCACGCTCGCTCGCCCAAATTCCCGATATTCCCATATTTCCATTTGCCTCAAAGTATCCTTCCAACTTGTATATTCCAACCGTCCAAGCATAATCCCAAGTAATCCAACCGATCGCCTCAAACGTATAATCCAACTATCGCATCCAACTATCCAACGCGTAAACCATTCAAGCCACAATCCTACCAAGCCAACGACGCACACTCTATGCACGCCTCAGTGTAGTGCTTCCCGATGTTTCAGCCTAAGTGTTCAAGCCATTACGTGTTTTCCATATTATTAGGCATGAAGGAGTAGAGGAGAAGGGAAAGAGCCCACTCACAATGTTCGAATCCGTTAGGCATCCTGTCCTGCCGATACGGCCAATCCCTTGAACCCGTGGTCCGATGCAAGCGCGATCTACTCAACTGGTATGACCGTGCGAGCAGGCCGTGCTCTCCAAATCATCCGACCGATTGGACTAAGGAAGACGGCATTATCGTTTCCATCCAGCTATTCAGTACTGTTCTGAACGAACACCTGATTTCCATCGATCCCGCTAGCCATCTGCACATTGAAACCAACTCGATTAATCCTTCTTCCCGAAATCCGACATTTCAAATGTAACCCGTATTTGATTTATTCAGTCCGACTCAGCGTAACGCTCCGAGCGGTTGCGGGGCGTTACACATGTTGTACTACAAAGACGACAAGGATGAAGATGCGTGTAGATTCTGTGGTGCTGATCGCTACAAGGCCACTGTTAGAGGAAAGTCTGTCGGTGCAAGGAAGCCTACCGATTCGATGCACTACTTGCCTTTGACGCCGCGGTTGCAGCGGTTGTTTATGGTTAAGGAGACTGCAGAAAACATGAGTTGGCACAGGCAAAAACAGATCGAAGGAATATTGGATCATCCATCCGATGGAGAAGCATGGAAGCACTTTGATCGAGAGTATCCACATTTTGCCGAGGAAGCGCGTAATGTCAGATTGGGGCTCTGCTCTGACAGTTTTACCCCATTTGGACTTTCGGGCTCCCAGTATTCGTGTTGGCCTGTGATCGTCACTCCGTACAATCTACCGCCTTGGATGTGCATGAAGACTCCGTATATGTTCCTAACCGTTATTATCCCGGGTCCAAATAATCCGAAGAGGAACATCGATGTGTACTTACAGCCTTTGATAGATGAGTTGAATCAGCTGTGGGAAGTAGGTGCCAACACGTACGATGTTTCTAGAAAGCAGAATTTTCAGATGAGGGCAGCACTTATGTGGACCATCAACGACTTTCCGGCCTATGGAATATTATCGGGATGGAGCACCCATGGTCGTCTCTCATGTCCGTATTGCATGGACCGTTCTCAGGCTTTCCGTTTGAAACACGAAGGCAAACCGTGCTTCTTCGATTATCATCGACAATTTTTGCCGAAGGATCATCCGTACCGGAGGAATCGGAATGCTTTTCGTGCGGGAGTTGTGGAGAAGGCCAATCCACCTCCAAGGTGGCCCGGATGCACGATATGGGAAAAGGTAAAAGATTTACCAAGTGCTATCGAAGAGCCTGCTAAGGGGTACAAGTGTGACGGATTTGGTCGCACCCATAACTGGACGAAGAGGAGTATATTCTGGGATCTGCCATATTGGAGCACCAATCTGATCAGACATAACCTTGATGTCATGCATATCGAGAAGAATGTGTTTAATAACATAATTAATAATGTAATGGATGTAAAGGGGAAGACGAAAGATAATCCGAATGCCAGGTTGGACTTAGAAGACATATGTAGACGTCCTGCATTGCATCTGATAGAGGAGGGGAATGGAAAGTTAAAGCAACCTAAGTCAGTTTTCTCACTGGATAAAGAGGATAAAGGTAGACTTTGTAGGTGGATTCAGGGTCTAAAGTTTCCAGACGGGTACGTGTCAAACTTGAGAAGATGCGTCGACCTCAAGGAGAACAAACTAGTAGGTATGAAGAGCCACGATTGTCATGTATTCATGGAGAGGTTAATTCCGATTGCATTTCAGAAATTCTTACCGCAGGTCGTTTGGGACCCATTGACAGAGCTGAGCATATTCTTTAGAGATCTTTGTTGTACTAAGTTGCTCGTCGATCGTCTAGAAAAGCAAGAGAGGGACATTGCGGTAACACTATGTAAGCTCGAGAAGGTGTTTCCTCCAGGATTCTTCGACTCTATGGAGCATTTGCCAATTCATCTTTTCTATGAGGCACGTGTTGGTGGTCCTATCGGTTATCGGTGGATGTACCCCTTCGAGCGTCATCTGAATCACCTAAAGAGAAAGGTGAAAAATAAGGCACGGGTTGAAGGATCTATTTGTGAAGCTTATGTTCTCGAGGAGATTACAAACTTTTGCTCGACGTATTTCAAACCGCATGTTGCTACTAATAGGACGAAAGCTCCCAGAAACAACGACGCATATAAGGAATCTAATGATGCAATACTCAAACGTGTTGGTGGTCCTGTCGGTTATCGGTGGATGTACCCCTTTGAGATATGTATCACATTTTGACATTAACGAATATATGTATTATATTTTGACTGTATAATGCTTTGAGATATGTATCACATTTTGACTGTAGAATGTAGTATATATTTGTGTTTCTCTATATTCATCATATGTTGTTATCAGATATGACAGGACGACGCGGAGGATTCGGCGGGTCCCGAGGTAGACAGAGTGCCACTCCGGTACTGCCTACTGTTGGTTCCGGATCATCGTCGCCCAGTACTCCAGTATATCGAGCAGCCACATCTCCGACTGCGACGAATTTCGTGGCATCACTCCTGGGACGAGTAGTTCCAGGCGTGATAGTACTCCCTCGTCCAGCGTTCATCCTGCTGACGGAACCATGGAGACTGATGAGCATGTAGAGGAGGTCGTGCCGACGTTGTCCCAGCATCAGCAAGATCCTCCATGCGCACCACCGGAGGAGACGAGGACAGAGATTTGGGCCGACGGTACAAAGTAAGTCAATTAGATGGTTTAGTATATATTTGTGTTTCTTTTTATTCATCGTATATTGACTTTTTCAGTAATCTAAATTATTATTTCTGTATAGATATCGTCCATCGTCGGTTCAGAGACGCCTAGGCCAATTTCTGAGGAACAACTACGGTGGCCCTTGGATCAACTACTCTGAGGCTCCGGAGGAGAGAAAGGCGTTCTGGTTTGCGCACTTCCAGGTAAAAGTATATTAAATAAATCCTCTAATTTATGCATATTCGTGATGCTAACTTAATAAATTATTTATTGTAGCAAACGTATTTTTATCCTCCGCACCGGGCCGAGTTGATCGAGCGGCTCTTTCCTACCGTTGCCGCCAAGCTTATCCGAGATGCTCTGGATGACCAGAAGGCTCGTGATCGTGCTGGAAAACCGATCCAAGGTTGGATCACGCCTGAGCAGTGGACTGCGATGAGGGCTAGATTCGACGATCCGAGCTACAAGGAAAGGTCTAAGAAGGCCAAGGCGGCTAGGCAGAATGCTGCCAAGTGGTGTGGTGGCTCGATTCCGATGACGGAATATTTCCGTCGTTTGGTATGTTTTTTCTTTTAAAATATATTATTTTAATATAAGTACCATAAAATGGTACTTGGAAAAAATATTTAAGTTTAGTAATAAAAAATATATTTTTAACAGGTACAGAGGGGTGAGGATGCAAACATGGTGACCGTCTTCTTGGCCACCCATCGCAAGGACGGAAATCTCATTGATGAGAGGGCCTCACAGACCTATGTAAGTATTACTTTACTTTGTGTTTATTTTAATATAACTTAGGCAATTATTGAGTTTCCAAACCTTTTCTAGGCCGAGTATCTTAGGCTTCGTGAGCGGGCGACTGCTAGTGCACCTACACCTGGAGAGGCTGGTGCTTCGTCGCAGCCCGGTCCATCTCCGTCGGCGGACGACCTGTGGGTGACCGCAGCTGGTGGTCTCCAGAGGGGTACGTACTACGGTACGGGCTCCTATGGCGCCCTGGTTGCGACGCAGTCATCTAGGGCCTCCCCGACAGCTGTGCATTCCACACACCCCTCGCAGTCGCAGCCCTCGCAGTCGTCGGCCAGAGTCCAGGAGGCCGTCCAGGAGGCCGTTGACCGTCAGATTACGTCTCTCCGTGACGACTTGCTGCGAAGTATGGAGGACCAGTCCCGGTCCCAGCCGCAGGCGGACGATCCGATGCTTATCGCACGATTGGATATGCTCGACCGCAACATGACGGAGCTACGAGAATTGACAAATGATATTAGAGCCTCCAATGATCGCAACATCATGGAGCTGCAGGCGTCACAGCTATCGATGGGCGAGAAGCTGACGAGGATGCATGCGTCACAGCTATCGATGGGCGAGAACCTGACGAGGATGCAGGATTCAATGGGTGATAGCAGTACGAGGCTGTTATCTACCCTGGATTCTTACAACCAGCGACTCGCAGACTTGGAGCGGGCACGACCGCCACCGACGTCACTGCCTTCTCCATCGACATCGGTGTCGATTCCACGGGACGAGTATGAGGAGTTGTTATCCTTGAAGCGCGCCGCTGGTCAGCCTCCTGCAGATCCGTAGTAGTCTAGTTATTTTTATTATTATTTATGAATTATTGGTACTTCAACAATAGACATGATGTATGATGCTTCTTGTGGTCTTTAATTTTTTAGTTAATTTAATTGGATTATATAGTTATCCACATTTAATTGGATTGATACTTCTTGTGGTTTTTAATTTAATTGGATTATATAGTTAACTAGATTGAATCATGTTGGTGTGTATGATGAAGATGATGTAAAACGGCAGGGAATCACCAATGTTTGATTCTGGAAATTTTTTTTTTTTTTTTTTTAAATTAGCGACGTTATTAGCGACGTGTAGCGACGCTTAGCGACGTTAATTTACGTCGCTAATTACGTCGCTATTCAGCGACGCTGAAAAACGTCGCTAAGTTCGTCGCTAATGACGTCGCTAAAGTCGTCGCTAAACGTCGCCAATTGCTGACATGGCAGTATAGCCAGGTCATTAAAGACGTCGGTGTAACGTCGCAAAAAACGTCGCTAATCAGCGACGTTTAGCGACTTTTATAAACGTCGCTGTTTAGTGACTTGGCGTCGCAACACGTCGCTAAATTTAGCGACACATTAAAGTCGCTAAAAAACGTCGGCATAGCGACGTTTAGCGACGTTTTTGGTTTTAGCGACTTGGAGTTTTCCGACTGATTTAAAACGTCGCTAACTACGTCGCTAAACCTAATTAGCGACGATTTATTGTTATTTAGCGACGTTTTTAGACGTCGCTAATTTGACTTTTTCTGGTAGTGGTCATCCTCCTGCAGATCCGCAGTATTCCTAGTTAGGACCGTTTTATTATTGATTGTTTGAGTTTCAGACATTATTTTTTGTATTCTTTGTGATGAGGCTTTTAATTTGTTGTATTCTTTGTATTCTTTAGGATAAGACTCAGTTGTATGGATATTTGTTGTATTCTTTACGACGATATTTTCTCCTGATTCGGTTTTTAATTTTAATATTTTGTTTTCTTCAAATTTTATTATATTATTCATATTAAATATATGTTAATTTACCGGTGTTGAGTGTTCAACCCAAGGGGGTCGGCTAACCCAGTAAATTCAACGGAGGGTTGCTCCGGGTCTATTTGTACAGATTGTGAATTAATAAACTGTAAAAATAATAGTTTGGAAACAATTCAGTATTCAATTTTTTTATTTTTTTACTGTATCATTAGCGACATTTTTAGCGACGTTTAGCGACGTTTAGCCCCGTCGTTAAATACGTCGCTAATTATGTCGCTAAAAACGTCGCTAGTTACGTCGCTATACACGTCGCTAAACAAAGTCGCTGTCCGTCGCAACTTGCTGACGTGGCAGTATTGTCAGGTCATAGTAACGTTGCTATAAATGTCGCTACGTACATCGTTAATTTGTAACATAAAGCGACAAATATACACGTCGCTAATTGGCGACGTTGCGTCGCTAAACGTCGAGGGTCTAACGACGCATTTACGTCGCTAGAAAACGTCGGCATAACGATGTTTGGCGACATTTTTTCTGTCAACGACTAGCTTAAAGGCGACTTCAGTAAAACGTCGCTAATTACGTCGCTAAAATTATTTAGCGACGTTTATTGATCATTTAGCGACGTTTCTTTACGTCGCTAATTTGACTTATTCTGGTAGTGTGAAATGCGCTTTGAAATTTTAAGTTTTCGCAACGACGAATATTTTTCTTGCTATTTCGTCGCTGAAGGAACAACGACGGATTAGCGACGAGCTAGTGACGAAAAATAATATAATTTGTTTATATAAATAAATTAGTCGTGATTCCGTCGAATGTGTGTCGCTGACTCAGCGACGAATTATTTTTCGTCGCTGAGATCCGTCGCTATTTAACAATATTTTTGTACTAATAGTCTTGCCATCTAGGAAAAATATGGTCTTGTGCCTCATACCACATAGGAATAATAACAAATTACAGGGCAATAGGATTGGATATACTCTTAGTTTTGCATGGTGAGGGTTGTTGACTTGGGTTATTTGGGTTTTTTTATGACCAATTAAAAATTAGACTTGTGACACTGTTGTTTTCTTCTATCATGATCTTAGCCATCACACAACCCTCCAGCACTCTTGAGTTGCAAGCATTCAACAATACAGTTGGGGTGAGAGACATCTGAGTGTACACGATGTCCATGAGGTCGTTCCCATCGAAATTATCGCCAGGAATGTTGTGTGGATGTTGAGATCAAAATAGAAGCAAACAACAATGTCACTAGTATCATTCTCAATTATTCATTATAAAACTGAATAACCTAAAGTCACACAATCCCAGCCATCCAAAATTAAATAACTCAAGTCACACAACCCCACCATAATTAAAAACTAAATAACCCGAGTCATATAACTCTCACATTTTTTGTGTGGTTTTAGGGTCTCGTATAATATTCAAATTTTATATTTAAGTTTCTATTTTAGATTGTCAGTCCAAATCAACCATTGGAACGAAATCCAAATCATATTATAACAATATGAATACCCAAGCAAAATTTTAATACTATACCAGACCTTTAATTTTTTTTTTTTTTTTTTTTTTTATTGAATTTTCGGTATAACATTCGGGGCCCGACGTAACGTTCGGGACTTTGTGCACACTGCATTGTATGTCTTTGAGACCACTGTCCCAAACTCCCATCATTTTATAAATGAAAGGAATAATACGCCTCTATGGCTCGATCCACTGATCTTCTGCTACCCAACCAGGATCTTATACCTCTCCTCGGTAACCACATGAGTCATTCGAATTCGGTTACCAGATCTTTAAACTAAATAACCGTAATAATTATGTAAAGCAGTTTTTTTTTTTTTTTTTTTTTTTTTTTTTTTTTTTTTTTTTTATGTTTCATGGTGGAACACCCTTTGAAAATGTTCTCTCTCCAACTTCCAAAACATGGTGGAACGCCCTTTGAAAAGTCTGTTCTTTTGCTTAAAATCCTCTGCATCAACCTACTTTTCTATAAAAATGAGAAGATAAGAAAACGAAAGAACCAAAAATTTATTGGAACACCCTCCCTCTTTCTCTCACATGATGTATATCGCAACAATTCTCTCTGTTCCCTTTCCTAATCAGCCAGTGGGAAGTGACCAAGAACCCTTCGCAGACCGATCGAGTCCATGGCGAGTAGTGACCAGGAAAGGTTACGCTCAACAATGTTTGAGTTAAAGAAGAAGGATTCAGGCGTAATGAATTGAATAGAACAATTATTCGACTATATATATGGATAATTCCGTCTCATGAACAAGTTTTTGTTGCCTACTTTTAAAAATTGAACCAAAAATCAATTAAATTTTTGGATCAAATCGATTCAACCAATTTGTTCAATCAGTAATTTAATTATTGAATTAATTTCGTGGTCCGGTTCGTTTTTTAAAACACTGCTGCTACCCACGCCTCCGAACGCAAGAAGACGAGCAATTTATGAGGAGATGCAGTGCGATTACGAATGAGTCCTTTCTCGACAATCCCACAAATACAATCGCTCCATTCGAGATTTTTCTACGAAATTCATTAGACAATCGGCATGTGTGCATGTACAAGTGCAAGGGACACGGAACACAATTTGTGAGTCGCTTCCCTGCCTGGCTTACAAGTACTGACCTACATGATAGTGGCCTTTATATCGTGATGAGCCACAAAATGTTGATTTGTAATTATTTATTTCCATAAAATTTTCTATCTAAAGTAAAAATGAGATATAACACTGTATATATGGCCCATATGGGTGAGCATTATTTGGTTTTGGACCAAGAACCGAGTCGAATAAAAGATCCGTGTTGGTTTAGAAAAAAATAATCGTTCGGTTTAGATTTTGAAAATACTCGAATTCTTTATTCAGTTTCGATTTTAAATTTTTATTTTTGTCCAAAATCAAAAATATTTAAATAAGATAAGTAATTATTAATTTTTCTAAACTGTATATATATTTTAAGATTGAAATATGTGGATATTTTGAAAACAACAATTATATATATATGTGTGTTTTAAAGTTGAACTTTAATAATTTAACAACTAGTCCAACTTTCGGTCCAACTTTGAAATAAAACAAACATATATATAAAAATTATAAAATTTAATATAATTGAAGTATAATTTCAAATTTGGGTTAGTCCATTAAACAATAAAAAATAGTCAAACCGAACAAACCGAATCGATTATCGGTTCTGTTTCGGTTATGACTAATATCGATTTATTTGATTTTGACTATTAGTTCGATTGAAATAGAATAAACTGAATGCTCACCTCTAGATAGCACCTTATACACTTGGAGACATAAAATGACCATATAAATTGTAGAAGAAGAAGTAATATTTTATCTCAAAAGTGCAATTTCCACACTAAAGGTTTAATTTTTTGGAATTTTAGGATTTGTATCATTGTTTTAAAAATCGGTTTAATTTGAATGGTCGAATTAATTGGACCGTGACTAGCACTTTTCGGACTGGTTCAAACTGCTTGGACTTGGACGATTTAACAGTCCAAACCTGAAACCGGCCAACCTTGGATACTTGTTTCAAGGGTGAACTTATTCTGCAGCTCAAACTTGACAGAAGTAGAAAATAATCTGTCTTTGAAGAGCTTGTGTAACTCTTCCTAGGCTTGGTTTATGTCGAAACAGCTCTCCGTGTCTGGCCATCAATAATGAGCGAGATCCTCCAATAGAAATCTGATAGTAGTCACACAAGCATAGATAAAGACAACGTATATGACGGTGACTATGTCACTTGGACAAATCATAATCTATATAGCTAAAGTGAAATTACAAGATTGACAAAACCAATGTTGAAACATTTGTCCTAATAGGTTCAACCTCCTCACCACACTCAAGAAAAAAAGACAGATAAAACAATTGAAAGCAATTTTCCTGAACGAATGTGACGACTTCTCGATCAGATCTTTTTTTCTTCTGTCTTGGATAACGACCCCTAAGAGCAAAACACGGACTTTTTTTTAGATTTTCTGTGGACGAGCATTCCGAATCTCCACCTTTGTGCTATATACTTTGTGCCTCCATACTCACTCCCATATAAATAGGATAAGAAACCCTATTTTAGGTAATAGGAATTACTAAATAGAAAACACATTATCTAAAATAAAAAAATATAAATTATGGACGTCCAAATATGATCAATTAAATATTTAATACAAATTTAAAATCTAATCAAATTAATCTAAAATTTTAAATTATATCAAATTAAATTTTTTTTTTTTTTTTATATTTGAGTTCTAAAATTTGCTTTACCAATTCAGAGTTTCGGACTGGATTCAACAGTGCCTGCAAGTAACTGAAGTTTTGAGCCTATGAGTAGATCATTTGGTTACACTACATCAATGTAGCACGAGTTTTGGGTACTTGTATCAAGAAGACTGAGACTTCCGCAATTAATATTTAGGTAAATTGTCAAACCATACATGTTGAGCATATCCATGAAGGCTTTCTTTTTAGAGGAAAACAACTATGTATATGGTGGAGACCTATGCGGACATGAGCAGTATTCGAATTTTATCCCATGATCCAGAAACATAAATTAGGATATGCTAGACTGGATTAGGGTAGACTGGTGTAGACTAATTTCTGAAAAGAAAAAAGAAAAAACCATATGGTAAAAAAAATTAAAAAATTATTTTTGCAGTGCTGTAGTCCACCACAGTTGAAGCTCGGATCCAACCATGCATCTCCGCCTCCGTTAAACTATGCACTCCAAATTTCAATTTTCATTT
The DNA here is from genome assembly GCA_036927795.1 of Iris macrosiphon. NCBI lineage: Eukaryota > Viridiplantae > Streptophyta > Magnoliopsida > Asparagales > Iridaceae > Iris > Iris macrosiphon. Next base: position 310,403,978 of record JAYESA010000004.1, on the reverse strand, counting down.
CCATTTCCGTTCCCGTTTCATTAACACTTTCGGGACCAAAATTTTCAATTTACGATCGAGTTCAAATTTCTTATAGACGGAGTGGCAAGCTCGTAATTAAAACAGATATTAATGTCTAACTCATATCACTGTGTTGCACATATGGGCATAAGTAATCGGAGTTGAGGACTTACTGGGACGGAGAGTACCATTTCCATACCCATTCTCGAATCTGACCGATTTTTTTTTTTTTTTTTTATATAATCCCATTTCTGTCCACGTTTTTAAATCCACAAATCTGTTTGTCTCAAAAAATAACAGGATCTCCGTCGGGTTCAGAAGAAATTGTCATCCATACAAGAGACTAGACTCTATCAACCCTCTCCGATTCATAATGGTTTCTATTTTCGTGATGGTCGATCAATTTTTCAAGATGAAGCACTTTATCGCTTGTAAGAAGACTTCGGATGCCACTCATGTTGCGTTGATTTTCTTTTGGCTAAATTTCAACTTGATACCCTTTAACAATTTTTATTTTATAGCTTGACACTTTAATTTTTTTTGTTAAATAATTTTATACCATCAACTATTAAATATTTTTAATTTTATATTTAAAAATAAAAAATGCTGAAACTATACCTACTTTCCGAACCCTTAATAAATCTGCTCGTGTCAGTAGGTGCTATAGTATATATAGCACCTAGATTAAAGAATGTGTGGTTTGACATGAGAATAATTGTGAGTGGGAGATGAAACCTTTGGTAAATGGAGGTGTTTGAGGAGGAAGAATTATAAGAATGGTATAAATAGATTTAGATATAACAAGTTGGCCAAAAGAAGGAAAGATAAGAGAGAGAAGAAATGAGATAGAACCTCCTGCCATTTGTCATTTGTTTGTATTCAACTATACATCTTTCGGTTCTATTGGTAGAGGATGGTGATGCAATCAATTCTAGCCATACATCTCCCTCTCTTTTCCTTTGTCTTTACCTCAAATAGTAAAAGAATAAATCTTATCCCTAATCTACTCAGAACACTATTCTTCTTTGCTTTTCTTTTCCTTCTCCTCTCTGATCACTGCACTCCAAAAGAAGATGGGCCAAATTTGCAGTGGAACTTTTCCTATGTCCTTTGTCTAGTCCCAAATTCTATTTATGTGAGTGCCTATTCTTATGTGATAGCGCCTAGTGGAGTTCTGTGTTCCTCCGACTCGGAGATAAGAAGAGTTTTGTACCTTTCTGTTACAAATCACTAAATAAAAAACTATAGACACTGGAAATAAATCTTCTGGCTGTGCCAGTAGCCATATTGGCTGTGGCAATAGCTAGAACTGGCTTGGGGAAGCCTAACAAAACTTGGGCTTAGGCAACTGCTTAGGACAATCTGTTACTAAAAAGTACTTATAATATAAATAAATATTATTTTTCAGAAATTTATAAGAGAATAAATGAACAAAAACGAAATTTGTTACCGGTCTCCGGGGAAGTCGTGCACGAAGCACTGCCCTAAGAGTTGATCCGAGGCCTATGTACAGACGTTTCTCGAAAGCTCCTAGTGGTAAAACCCCCTGACTACTGGGTTCTCTTCGTTACACACAACTCGGAGAGAGAGACCGAACTTAGCTCTGCCCAGAACAAGGATTCAGAGAACAGAATTGTTTGAGAGAAGAGAGATAGAGGTTTCACGTAGGAGAGTTTTCTGTAAAAAATGAAGGAGAATGAGACCAAATAAATAGACTGAAGCTGTTGCAAGGTTCAATGAATCTGGCCACAGACAGGGTACTTAATGGCTCATAAACAGGTCATTAAGGAGCAAATAAAACGTGGGAAAATGCTGTCAAAAGAGATGTTGTAAGGTTCAATGAATCCGGACATGAGCCTCAACATTCAAATTTGAAAGAGCCAAATGGGTTCAAAAAATAAAGAGCAGCAAAAAGATTTTTGGATTCCAGCCCGAACCCGAAGAGTGAATTAGATCGGCATTCGGCGCCCGCAGGTGTGGCCATGTACCCGCACCCGTTACACGAACCGAACCGAACCGAGCCGAGCCGAGCCGGGCGGCGGCGCGCCCGTGTGGCCCAAGGGGTTCCCCACACAACATATTTAAGAAAGCAATGAAGAGGAAATAATATATACACACAAGGAGGGGTTGGCCCATCCGATGTGGGACTAAAGGAAAGAAGGAAATTGAGCTTTTGTTCAAGCAAAGCTAACAATCCCCCCCCAAAGGTCAAGTTCCGAAATAGAAGTGACAAAGAAATTAAAAGGAAGAGTTTCTGGGCAGGTATATACTATGCATAGATGAGATGGACTACAGTCTTGAATCTCACTTAGTGACTATTATCTTTGTCTGAAGAAGTGCTTGATGGACTATGCCTTGAATCAAACTTCTTTCACCAGATTCAGAAAATAGCACACATAGTACGCTAGAGGTTCTGGGTCTAACGGGTGGCGCTTTTGGTTGGCCATGCGCACTAATCCAATTCATGAGAGTTGTCTAGGATCGCCCTGTCTCATAGTCGCGGCCTTCACGACCTCTCATATAGGTAAGTCCTTAAGGGTTGGTGATAGGTTTCAACCCCGCATATCAGCTTGGACCTATTAAGAGTTTTTTAAAACTCATCCTAACCATATCACTCAAGAACACTGTCACCATAGGGATGGGGAATCATTGTACGCATGTACAGCCACTTGGGCATTTTAGAGTGAGATTTTAATCTCAGGTCAGTGTTCCATAAAAGTCACCTAAGTCCAGCTTGTTCCTACCCATTGAACCGGCTTCTTGGGATCTCCTGTCAGACTCGGTTGGGTTGCCACTGCTGGTGACTTTACTTATGGGCTTAACCCCATCCCCCTCGATGATTCTAGGATCAAAGTCCTAGACAGACCCTTCGTCAAGTGGTCTGCAAGATTCTTTTCTGACTTTATATAGTCAAGAACCACATATTTGCCCAATAGGCTCTTTATAGACTTGAAGCGCAGCTGCAGGTGCCTGTTCATCTTAGCATTCACAGAATCATGCTTTAGTAGTTCCATAACAGATTTATTATCATAGTTTATAGAAATTGCAGGAACAGGATTAATAGAAACAGGTATATGCATAATAAGGTTTCTTAGCCATTCGGCTTCTGTACATGTAGTGTCCAAGGCTATCATTTCAGAGTCCATTGTACTCCTAGCTATGATAGTTTGTTTACATGAGCCCCAGGAGATTGCAGCTCCTCCTAGAGTGAAAACATATCCAGTAGTAGATTTTATATCATGTGAGTCATTTACCCAGTTTGCATCTGAATAACCTTCTATGATATCAGGGTGTCTATTATAGTGCAACATATAATCTAGAGTACCCCTAAGATATCTAAATACTCTTTCTAATGCTATCCAGTGTAACTGATTTAGGTTACTAGTATATCTACTTAAGTCTCCCAACAGCAAATGAAATATCAGGTCTGGTCCTATTTGATATATACATGAGAAAACCTATCATCTGAGAATATATGTGTTGTTCTATAGGAGAACCCTCATTCTTCTTTAGAACAACACTACTGTCATAAGGAGTAAGGGCAGGTTTTTTATCAAAAAATTCAAATTTTCTTAGCATTTTCTCGATAGAGTGTGGTAAGGATAGAGTATAGCCCTCCTTGTATTTGGACAGTTGCATGCCTAGAATCAAGTTGGCTTCACCTAGATCTTTCATATCAAACTGGTTGGATAAATAGTCCTTGGTATTAGTAATCAATTCTAGTGATGATCTAAAAATAAGGATGTCATCTACATACAAACATAGGATGACACAACTTTCATCTAACTTTTTTGAGTATATACATTTGTCATACTCATTTGACACGAAACCATATTCTGAGATAATTATGTCAAATTTGTTGTGCCATTGTTTGGGAGCTTGCTTTAGGCCATAAAGAGATTTAACTAATCTGCAAACTTTTTTTTTTGGCCTTTTGTAATAAAACCTTCAGGTTGCTCCATGTAGATTTCTTCCTCTAGGTCCCCATTTAGAAATGTTATCTTTACATCCATTTGATGGATTGACATATTATGAATGGATGCTAAGGCTAGAAGGGTTCTAATAGAGGTGATCCTAGCTACATGAGAGTATGTATCAAAATAATCAAGTCCCTTTTTCTGGTTAAAACCTTTGGCTACTAATCTAGCCTTGTATTTCTCTATGGTACCATCTGTAAACTCCCTCACCAAAAATAGGTATTTTGTGTATATTTTATATTATTATATTTATTATAGATGTTGAATTTATTTAGAGTATTCTCTTAGTTAATTAGAAAATATTTTTTTAGTATATTTACTTATATAAATATTTATTTAGAATTATTTTTAGGCTATTTTAGATTATTGTAATTTTTTCATAATTTTTAGTTAATTAAAAACTAGTAACACTAATTTTCTAGGACTTTGAAAAATTTATTTTATATTCAAACTTAACTAGAAATATCCCAAACTTTTATTTTAGGTTCTAAATAGTCAAATATATTTTCTAGAATTTTCTGGAAATTTTCTGAATATTTTTGTATTTATTGGGAGTTATTTAGGCTAATAACTAATTTTTAGGACTTGTAGAATTTATTGTGCAATCCCAAAAATATAGAATGGACCCACGTTATTTTCTAGAGTTTATAATATTATTATATATTTTCTGGAATTATTTCAAAATTTTTGGAATAATTTTAGTATTTATTTTTAGTTATATGGGTAAAACTAATGTTTAGAGCTTCTCCTAATTATAGTAGAAAATATATGAATATAAAATTGTCCCAAATATTTTTCTAGGGTTTATAGGTTCAAAATATATTTTTTGTAATTTTTCCAGGTTTTTATGATTATTTTTAATATTTAATTGGAGTTATTTAGATTTAAAATGACTTAAATAATGTTTTGATAAAGGCAAATCAAAAACAAATAATATAACAAATACCATCCAATCAGATTCTGACACGTGTCAGCCTATAAATATTCATTCAGCCGCAGGTACATCCCTATATATATATATATATATATTATTATAACCCGAATTATCCTATTATTTTAGAGAGAGAGATTTTGGAGAATTGTCATCTAGGATTCCTTCATCTTCCACAAGCCATTGCGCATAGCTCCGGACTCCAAACGAGGCCTAGTTTCTTGCGTTAGAAAGATATTGAGGTTAGCTTTCTGATTATATAAATTGTTTTCCGAAATTATTAGTATTAAATTCTGAAAAATTCGTAGAGCACAGCATGTCCGAAAATAGACGTGTTTCGATGTTTTCGCGATTTCGGGAGAACCAGGAATCAGAATCATGAACCGTTTAAAGTTTCGGAAATCTAATGTCTAGATCATTGAAATATATTTTTCTCAGAATTTAATTCGAAGTATTTATATACTGTTAATTCTGTAGAACCTCTAGGTTAGAATTTAATCATCGGTGCACAATACAAAATTTGTATGTGCCATAATTCCCAAACGAATTTGAATTCGGACGAGCCGTAAATTCCAGTATGTTTTTGATACTGAAATCTACAGGAAATTATACATGAAAGTCGAGTTTGTGTCGATTGACTTTTTGGTCAACAGATTGCCTCAATTTGCGTGCCATGAGTCTCGAGTTGATAAAATTCAGTTTTTTTGGACAAAATTTAGGAATTAACATAAAAATCAGAATAATAAGATTAAAATAAGATTCTAGAGTAATTATTCCAGAAATAAAAAAAAATTAAAATAAATTAATGGTTATATTATTATATAGTTATATGAATATATATGTAAGTAAATGCAAATTAATAATTATGACTAAATATTCAGACTGTACGACCCTAGGACACCGTGGACTATCCCATACTTACCTTGACCATGTTGACCCTAAGAACTTGTGAATTTGTCTGCCTTGCGTACATTAACGTACTGGCATAGACACCTGTCAGTTGACTGACTAATTTCGTACAGTACTTGAAGTGCGACACCCGCGTAATTCAACGCGTAATTAACCGTGTTAAATGACTAGTGTTACCCCTAGTATACCCCCTGAGTCCAGTGTAAATGTGGTTGTGTATGTGCTAGTGTAAAGACTAATGATTCTATTGTATTATATTTATGTGTACATAGGATATTGGATTTGTTCTGCGCGATTTTTGGAGCAGGTTATTGGTACATTGCAGCTTCCTTGCCAGGCAAGTATACCTTACCATTGTACTGTTATTTATATTCCATATGTTGCATGCATCTTTATTTTCTGTCTTTAGTTCATATATTTTAAACTGTTATATAAAATGCGCGTGACGGTATCGTCGCGATATATTTTTATTTATGTATTGCATTGACCATGTTCATGAGACTACCCCATTATCATGTACCATCATTAGGTTTATTGGCCGTGACACAGTTGTTACACGAGTGTGAGTCTCATATAGAGATCACGGACTGCGTGACAGGTTTGGCCTCCTGTACGTGTGGGCCGTACGTTAGGAATAACTGCTGTTAGAAACTTTGCATGCTAGTAGACTTGGCAGTTATTAGAGGTATTATCGTGTCATGGATGTGACATGCTTAGAGCATGGGGTGGGGAGAACAACAAGTAAGGCGTGTGGGCTCCGTTGCACTTTCCTTGTGTAACCCGTACGCTCCGCCGGAGATGCGCGATCATGATGACCACTATATATTATATTATTATCAGGCGGGCCTCCGGCGTTCGAAAGTCGTCGTACCTTTGTAGGCCCCTAGATCTCCAAGAGAACTATGCCAATCCCATTTTAGCCAGATAGCCCACGCGTTGGGAACGTTGTTCTTAACTGCATTCACTTTAGACGGTTAGGCGACCCCTTTGGATATTTATTTCAGTACTTTATTGGCATGTGTTTAGGTATCTTGTTATGTCCCTCTGAGGACCTGGTCCCCTGCCAGGTGTATCTGTTCTTGAGTATTTGCAGGAGCGCAGATTTGGATGGTTATAGATGCTTCGTGGATGTCTTCTCTCCGAGCAGTGATTGCTAGCTGGTATTCTTATATAGTGTTTATTGTGTTGTACTCATATTGTAATTGCTCTTATATTCGAGTTGGTAGTGGATTTGTTTCCATCCAACTATCATCCTTAGATACTTCTTATTGAGATCTAGTTTCATAGATATTGGTTATATATTTATATTTGATTTTCTGTGGATGAGATTTAGATTGTACCTGTGACTTGTGATATATGTTATACCACTTGTGGATTTAATATTCATATTACAGCGTACGTGTGGATTTGGTTTTCATATATTGGAGTTGCCATATCCATGCGGCTGGCATGCTTACGTATCCTAGTCCTACGTATTTTGGGACTGGGGTGTGACATATTTTTGTGGTGGCCCATGCAGGTCTAGAGCATATTGTCTCGGTTACGTTACTGTACCGAACAAGCCTGCATCTAGGACTAGAGTATAGGATCTCATCCACAATTGACTATGATTCATCTTTCTCCTATTTAATCCATTTGGACAATTGTATCCTGCTTGATTCCTGTACTTCCTTAATAGTTCTTTGAGTATAGACTTCTGCTAGAATATAGGAACCCATGTTATTAGGATGATAATTATGGTAGCACACCTATTAAGAATACAACGAGAATATAGACACACCACTAAGTTTAGAATATCTAGTGAACCCTAGAATTCCTTATCTTTAGATTAGTATACCATTACCCCTTGATGTATTAAGAAGACTTGAGAGTAGTATAGACACTACTAGAGACAGTTAGAAGTTTTACCATAATGTTTGACCCTAGTATTGAGGAACCAATGGAGAACCAATATTGAACATTAGGACTGAACCTAACCTTCATAATTGGATAGTATTGGGGAACTACAAACTTAGATCATTGCCTTATTATTAGTAGACAGCACCCTAGGAAGCCTGGAGGAATGTAATTAACCCTTTTCTTAATCATGCCTCAAACATAGCAACTAGCACCCCACTCCCCTTTAGAAAACCATGATGCTATCTAGAGCCCCCTATTTTAATTTTATATGTTATTCCTCTGCAACCTTAACGTTCGCTAATTGTGCGACGAATGAATTATTCCCTTTATTTCTTTATCGTTCAATTCATGCCAATCTGACGCTTCTGATTATAGACCAAGTGATTGTATTCTATGATAGGATAAATCGTTTACTAAAGTGATAGTTGCGATCTTGAATTTTAAATTACATGCCTTGTAGTTAGAACTTGATAGTGAGTATTTATCTAGATTATAATTTTATGGTTATCCCTTAGTTTTAAATTGCATAGCATGTACCCTCACCTCGATACGAGCTAGACCCCTTTCCCCTTAACGGCTAGTAACTCTTATATTCTTACTATTGACACATGCTCTATAAGTGCTATGACTAAGACTTAGGATAACCATTACCTATATAAATATGATACCCTAATCAGTACCAAGATCTTTCCTCATATACCCTAATAAAGAGTTTCTGTTTTATTTACATATGCAAGATTATTTTGTAGGATCCTCTTAAGACTGTCACAGTATTAGTTTAATTCTTTTAAGTTGGGTAGTATGCCTCACAACCTAGTATCACATAGTCCACTTGACCCATCAAGGTAGTGTAACTGAATGACATTAATTGCATGCTAGCAAAAGACGACAGTGTTTATTCAGACGATAGAATTTAGAGGTCCTTGCCCCTATTTGGTTGACTAGCGACTTAGACAAGGAGGTTGTATGATAACTGTAGGGATTGTAGAGTCTTTTATTATTATTGCTTAGTTGTTTTTGTTTTGTGAACTTGAATTAATTTGTACCTCCTTTCATCATCATCTAGCGTACTTATATTTGCTGCACTACCTTGACTTATGCTGCTATTATAGCCTAGTTTTGCAAGCTTACTCTTTTATCAAGCTTGGTCATGAGATATGTATTATTGGGGACGCCTACTAATACATTGTCTAATCAGAATCAGTGTATTACGGTCTGATCAACCATAGTGCACTTGATTCGCCCTTCGCAATGATGCTTTACGTGGATTGAGATATATAGTTGACTAGTAGACACCTGTACTTGCCCTCTAGATATGTCTGAGCGTATCGTATCGGCTACATAACTGTACTAATACGAGCATGTGAATAGGAATTACCAAAATAGGACTTCAATCCACAACTGCTTTGATAATTCCTATTTGAATTCTTTAAACGCCTTGATCCTGATACTTCTATTCTATTACCTCGCCTTTGAACTCTTTATTATTGATCTCCGTCTTCCCTTATTTCGGAAAGACGAAACCTCGTGCTTGGTATAAGTTTGATACACAGAGAGTACTAGATATACCCCATAGGCCGATCACATACTTGAGGATTATTCTTTCGTAATTAAGGACATATCATATATGATATAATTGGCGTTGAAGTTTTAAGGATTGAATGACATGAGTAAATAAATTAAGGAATATTTTTCTTAAAGTATATAGCCTTTTGTGATAGATGGGTAAATTCTAAGTTGGGTAGCAGTGCATTGGCAACTCGAGAGAAATTTCTTTTAGGTTGTGATCGAGTAAGATTAGATTGGGAGAGGTTCAAGCCATTTTAATTTTGAGAATTTTAGAAGAATGACTAAGATGATGAGGATTAATAAATTTTAAAAATCTTGATATTGAGGACCCAATATTTATACCTTAAGTACATAATTTAAATTTTTGAGTATTGAAGGTAAAATTATTAATTTGAATTTGAAGGATAAATATATAATTTCAGACTTGAACATTGGTGGACTGCATTTAAATTATTTTTCAATTTGATGATTTAAATTAAGAATTAAAATTTGATGGTTGGACTACCTATTTGAAATATTGAGGATGTGAATAGAATTTAAAAAGTTGAAGAATACAAAAAAAAAATTTGAAATAGGAATAATATTGGACTCGAATTACTTCTAGAGGAGATTATGATAGTTGGAGATCGTGAGGTAAAATTTGATATGGGTTATTTAAATCTTGAAGATAATATATGGATTCAATTTAAATTTGGATATTGATGATTTGAAAAAGTGCGAAGAGATTATAATAGGTTGAATTTTAATTTGAACAATGATTATCTTAATTTTGAAGTGATCGCGATAGATTTGAATAGATTTTGTTATTTAAATTTTTGGAAGAGATTGCGATTGACGTACCTTATGTACGAATGTGAAGGATTTAACAAATTATGCCTTATTTTAAATTTCGAGGACGAAATTGTTTTAAGTTGGGTAGATTGTAAACTCCCTCACCCAAAATAGGTATTTTGTGTATATTTTATATTATTATATTTATTATAGATGTTAAATTTATTTAGAGTATTCTCTTAGTTAATTAGAAAATATTTTTTAGTATATTTACTTATATAAATATTTATTTAGAATTATTTTTAGGCTATTTTAGATTATTGGAATTTTTCCATAATTTTTAGTTAATTAAAAACTAGTAACACTAATTTTCTAGGACTTTGAAGAATTTATTTTATGTTCAAACTTAACTAGAAATATCCCAAACTTTTATTTTAGGTTCTAAATAGTCAAATATATTTTCTAGAATTTTCTGGAAATTTTCTGAATATTTTAGTATTTATTGGGAGTTATTTAGACTAATAACTAATTTTTAGGACTTGTAGAATTTATTGTGCAATCTCAGGAATATATAATGGACCCACGTTATTTTCTAGAGTTTATAATATTATTATATATTTTCTGGAATTATTTCAGAATTTTTGGAATAATTTTAGTATTTATTTTTAGTTATATGGGTAAAACTAATGTTTAGAGCTTCTCCTAATTATAGTAGGAAATATATGAATATAAAATTATCCCAAATATTTTTCTAGGGTTTATAGGTTCAAAATATATTTTTTGTAATTTTTCCAGGTTTTTATGATTATTTTTAATATTTAATTGGAGTTATTTAGATTTAAAATGACTTAAATAATGTTTTGATAAAGGCAAATCAAAAACAAATAATATAACAAATACCATCCAATCAAATTCTGACACGTGTCAGCCTATAAATATTCATTCAGCCGCAGGTACATCCCTATATATATATATTATTATAACCCGAATTATCCCATTATTTTAGAGAGAGAGATTTTAGAGAATTGTCATCTAGGGTTCCTTCATCTTCCACAAGCCATTGCGCATAGCTCCGAACTCCAAACGAGGCCTAGTTTCTTGCGTTAGAAAGATATTGAGGTTAGCTTTTTGATTATATAAATTGTTTTCCGAAATTATTAGTATTAAATTCTGAAAAATTCGTAGAGCACAGCATGTCCGAAAATAGATGTGTTTCGATGTTTTCGTGATTCCGGGAGAACCAGGAATCAGAATCATGAACCGTTTAAATTTTCGGAAATCTAATGTCGAGATCATCGACATATATTTTTCTCAGAATTTAATTCGAAGTATTTATATACTGTTAATTCTGTAGAACCTCTAGGTTAGAATTTAATCATCGGTGCACAATACAAAATTTGTATGTGCCATAATTCCCAAACGAATTTGAATTCGGACGAGCCGTAAATTCCAGTATATTTTTGATGTTGAAATCTACAGGAAATCATGCATGAAAGTCGAGTTTGTGTCAGTTGACTTTTTGGTCAACAGATTGCCTCGATTTGTGTGCCATGAGTCTCGAGTTGATAAAATTCAGTTTCTTTGGACAAAATTTAGGAATTAACATAAAAATCAGAATAATAAGATAAAAATAGGATTTTAGAGTAATTATTTCAGAAATAAAAAAAATTAAAATAAATTAATGGTTATATTATTATATAGTTATATGAATATATATGTAAGTAAATACAAATTAATAATTATGACTAAATATTCAGACTGTACGACCCTAGGACACCGTGGAATATACCATACTTACCTTGACCATGTTGACCCTAAGAACTTGTGAATTTGTCTGTCTTGCGTACATTAACGTACTGGCATAGACACCTGTCAATTGACTGACTAATTTCGTACAGTACTTGAAGTGCGACACCCGCGTAATTCAACGCGTAATTAACCGTATTAAATGACTAGTGTTACCCCTAGTATACCCCCTGAGTCCAGTGTAAATGTGGTTGTGTATGTGCTAGTGTAAAGACTAATGATTCTATTGTATTATATTTATGTGTACATAGGATATTGGATTTGTTCTGCGCGATTTCTGGAGCAGGTTATTGGTACATTGCAGCTTCCTTGCCAGGCAAGTATACCTTACCATTGTACTGTTATTTATATTCCATATGTTGCATGTATCTTTATTTTCTGTCTTTAGTTCATATATTTTAAACTGTTATATAAAATGCGCGTGACGGTATCGTCGCGATATATTTTTATTTATGTATTGCATTGACCATGTTCATGAGACTACCCCATTATTATGTACCATTATTAGGTTCATTGGCCGTGACACAGTTGTTACACGAGTGTGAGTCTTATATAGAGATCACGGACTGCGTGACAGATTTGGTCTCCTGTACGTGTGGACCGTGCGTTAGGAATAACTGCTGTTAGAAACTTTGCATGCTAGTAGACTTGGCAGTTATTAGAGGTATTATCGTGTCATGGATGTGACATGCTTAGAGCATGGGGTGGGGAGAACAACAAGTAAGGAGTGTGGGCTCCGTTGCACTTTCCTTGTGTAACCCGTACGCTCCGCCGGAGATGCGCGATCATGATGACCACTATATATTATATTATTATCAGGCGGGCCTCCGGCGTTCGAAAGTCGTCGTACCTTTGTAGGCCCCTGGATCTCCAAGAGAACTATGCCAATCCCATTTTAGCCAGATAGCCCACGCGTTGGGAACGTTGTTCTTAACTGCATTCACTTTAGACGGTTAGGCGACCCCTTTGGATATTTATTTCAGTACTTTATTGGCATGTGTTTAAGTATCTTGTTATGTCCCTCTGAGGACCTGGTCCCCTGCCAGGTGTATCTGTTCTTGAGTATTTGTAGGAGCGCAGATTTGGATGGTTATAGATGCTTCGTGGATGTCTTCTCTCCGAGCAGTGATTGCTAGCTGGTATTCTTATATAGTGTTTATTGTGTTATACTCATATTATAATTGCTCTTATATTCGAGTTGGTAGTGAATTTGTTTCCATCCAACTATCATCTTTAGATACTTCTTATTGAGATCTAGTTTCATAGATATTGGTTATATATTTATATTTGATTTTCTGTGGATGAGATTTAGATTGTACCCTGTGACTTGTGATATATGTTATACCACTTGTGAATTTGATATTCATATTACAGCGTACGTGTGGATTTGGTTTCCATATATTGGAGTTGCCATATCCATGCGGCTGGCATGCTTACGTATCCTAGTCCTACGTATTTTGGGACTGGGGCGTGACACCATCGGCTCTAAGTTTCTTTTTGAATATCCACTTACAACCTATGGGTTTACTACCTAAAGGTAGGTCTGCTAGAAAACAAGTATTGTTTTCCATGATGGAGTTATACTCACTGTTAATGGCTTCTTTCCAGAAGGGGGCATTAGGAGAAGATATTGCTTCTTCATAAGTTGAGGGATCACCCTCTATCAAAAAAGTAAAAAAACCTTCTCCTAAGTTCTTTTCAATTCTTTCTCTTTTACTCCTTCTAGGTTCTATATTTTATTCGGATTGTGAACTAGATATTGAACATGAGAGCTGGTGGACGGAGTAAGAGAGATTGGAGGGAGAGAAAGAAATTATATCTTTAAAGGGATATATATTCTGAAAGTAAACTGCATCTCTTGCTTCTATAATAGTATTGTTAGAGATTTCATTTACTTCTGAGTGAGTAACAAGAAATCTATTGGCATTGCTATCTAGGGCATATCCTATGAATATAGCATCTACAGTCTTAGGTCCAATCTTCCTCTTTTTAGGTTCAGGAATTCTTACTTTAGCCAGACATCCCCAAACTTTGAGATAATGGATCCTAGGAGCTCTACCTTTCCATAATTCGTAGGGAGTCTTATCATTAGACTTACTAGGAATTCTATTAAGGATGTAACGGGACGATAATAATGCTTCTCCCCACAAATTATCGGGAGCACCTGAGCTGAGGAGCATGGCATTCACCATGTCTAATAGGGTACAATTCTTCCTTTCAGCAACTCTATTGGACTGTGATGAATATGGAGCAGTTACCTCATGGATTATTCCGTGTTCTTCACAGAAATTGGTCATATTATTTGATGTATACTCTCCACCACAATCTGATCTAAGGATCTTAATCTTTCTCTCTAACTGGTTCTCAGCTTCAGATTTATAGACCTTAAATCTGTCTAGAACTTCATCTTTGGTTTTGAGAAGATATGTATAACAATACTTTGAATAATCATTTATAAACCTAACAACGTATTTTCTTCCACCTCGGGTCAATACCTTATTTGAGTCACACACATCACTATGAACTAGCTCTAGAAGGTCAGAGTTCCTTTTACAGATTTGAAAGGTAGTCTAGTATGTTTGGCTTGAACACATATCTCACACTTATGTTTATCATCTATTGGAGTCTTAGGAATAAGAACTAAGTTCATCATCCTTCTTAGGAAACCTAGATTCACATGACCTAATCTACTGTGCCATATATTTGAGGATTCTACATTTGAAACAACAAAGGAAGGATCTGAAATTTTATTCATGGTACTCAAAATAAAAAGATCATCTCTTACAAATCCTTTTCCAATAAATGAGTTATTCTTAGAAAATACTACTTTATTTGCTTCCATAACAATCTTGTACCCTGAAGCTACAAGGAGTGATCCACTAACTAAATTTTTTCTGATAGACGACATATGTAACACATCATAAAGAGTCAGAATTTTTCCTGAAGTCATCTTTAGATCTATTCTTCCTCTTCCTATAATCTGTGCCGCTGAGCCATCTCCTAGAGTTACACCTCCTCCACCTGATTCCTGATAGTTTGAAAAAAAGGAGCGATCAAAGAAAACATGAACATTAGCTCCAGAATCCAACCACCTATCGTCAGAATGGTAGGAAATGTTAACTAAGGGTTGGTAGCTTACAGATCTGAAGGAACTAGAAGATCCGTTGAGAAGCATGTTTGCTTCTGGTTTGGCAGGACGTTTTCCTTTGTAAGAAGTCTGGACAGCTTCCTTCTTCCTATAGAAACAGTTGGTGGCTATATGGTTTATTTTACCACACAAAAAACAAAATCTCTTCTGATCCTGAGTCTGACCAAAGTTTTTTGGTTTATAGTAGTGATGGTTTTGGTGATGAGGCTGAGGGTTATGCTTCTTCTTGAAGAGGTTCATTTTGGAGCTTGTGTGTGGCTATTTTAGGATCTAGGCTAAGAATATCCTCATAACCCTTAACAAAGACATCGATATACTCCTTTATTAGTTGGAGTAAAGCGTGTTTCTCTTCTTCAGGAAGACTGTTGCTAATAAAGATTGGTCTTGGGGAAGATTCTTGTCCTACATCAATTTGGACTATTTTATCCTCTATAGTTGCTTCATATTGCTCAAACTGAAGCTCCCATTGAGTATCCATTTGTTGTGCCTATGGATCATTCTCAAATGGTTCCAATCGTTCAACGTCTTTATAATCTAGGGCAGTTGACAACATATTTACAGAGAAAGCCTGTTTGAATACGTCACCCATTCTTTCGTCAGAATCTCACAATGATGAGTCAGAGAAATAAGAATGCGTCTCTTCTTTTGATTCTGAACTTTCAAGGCTTGTTGGTGGTGTAACATATCCCAAACCATGACCAGTCCGCTGGTAGTATATTTCTGGTTTGCCTTTTAGAGAGAGATGACGTATAGGAGTTCTTATGCCTTTTCCATAATTCAGTCCCAAACCAGATTTTAAGTTGTAGTCCATCCCTTGTAAAATGTTCTTGGTTGGTTGGCTGGTAACGATATGGTTGTATCTTTCTAGTATCCTCGTCAGAATCATTAGTCTGCACTACTCTTTTGTTTCTATCTTTGTCAAAAATTATCTGACGTTGTTTGCCTATCTTGTTGGGACTATAAAGTATGCAACCTTATATGAGTTGTTAAGATTGATGACTATGGGTTAATTTACTGATATTAGTTGCTTATTATGATGAAGGTCGATAACAAGGGGCTCACTCTCTAGTATCGGCTGTTCATTACATCGAAGGTTGATGACCAATGGAGGTGATTTGTGCATGTCGATACCGAGAGTCTTCGAAGGAGTTGGATGAGTAGTACGTCCTTTGACTCTGATTATCAAAGGATCTTCTTTTAGAGTATTTTCAGCTTCATCACTAGCTTGATTAGCTTATTATTTCATATACTTCGGTGTATAGAGTGTAGACTCAGCGAAATAGGCTTCGACACCATTGAATGGGTTGAGGTCAGCTACCTTTGTTTTTACTTCTCCTCTTCTGTTCACATATGTGAAGCATTGATATAGAGTGGAGGGTATAATTTTATGTTCGTGTATCCATGGTTGTCCCAACAAAATTTTGTAGAGTACATCAGAATGAATCATATAGCATGTGACCTCAGCGTGTAGATCGCCTATCTAAATTTTTAGGCGTATCTTTCCCAGTTGCTTACTCCTTCCAACATTGAAGCCTAGAATAGTAGTGCTAGTAGCAAACATGTTGTGTATTGGTATCTTCAACCCTCTCAGTAGGACTTTAGGAATGATGCTAAGTGAAGAACCAGGGTTAATATAAATCCGGTTCACCTTGATAGATCCGATGTAACCGGTATAATACATAGGCATGTCTTGCTGATTATCTTTGAGTAGGCTTTGACAAACGAAGCAACTCAAATTTGAAAAGTTGGGCTGTGGTATTGTCCAGTTGTGCCAATATGTCAAAATTGTAAGGATTTTCAAGTCCTTGGGGTACATTCTTCTTCAGGGATTTGTCGAAGAGTACTTCCTTTTGCTTTCCTTTCTCTTCCATAGTAGGCTTCGATGGACTAGGTTCTGTTGTGATCGGAGCAACAATAGTTGAAAAAGTAGGAAAAGTGTCAAAAATGTCTTTCGAGACAGATTCATAAGTTTTATGATAATCTTTGCCAGACCTGGTACCAGTCATTGGGTTTCTTCTTCGGGCATCAGAGAAAGAAGCACCATGTTATAGGACTTGAGTTTCTTTTGATCATGCCTATTTTTGGATCGAGTCTGTGGGCTGGATTCGATGTAGCCCAATCCACTATGGGATTTGTTGGACTGTCCTCAGAGTTGTAGAGTAATATGTTGTCCCTTGCCAGAGTTTAAACCTTCAGCTTTCTAGAAATAATATCCCATATTTTGCATCAAGCGTACAGATTGCTGGCTGTATCAATAAAATTAGGGACGATCCTCCTCAAGCACCTGAGTTGAGGTTGATGCTCTACTTGTTGCAAAAGTAGGAGAAGGAATTTGTATAGGAATACCTTTATAAGCACTGAAGATTTGTTGTGCCCTATACAGCGGAACACTGCCAATCTTGCACCATTGTCGGTGTGTCAAGCGAAGCTTGCGAGTAGAGCTTGGTGGTGCAATATTCAGATTTTGAAATCTTCTCGAGAGAGATAAATCTTCTTGAAGTTGATCTTGATCTCTGTTCGAATGATGATCTGAAGAAATCATATTACATGATTTATATTTCTTATCCTTCTTGGATTTTGAATTGGAAGATGCTGCTCCCTGATCCCAATCTGGTAGCCGGTCGGGATGAATCCACATAATCTCGCCATAATTTTTGTCAAGAGGCACCAATTTCTCTGTTTTACTTCTTGATGGTGGGAGATTTATCACTTCCATCGTAGCTCGAGGTATTGGGACGACGCCGTTTGTGACTTCATGTGATAAAAAGTCGTCAAATTGAAGAGATACCATATTGGCAGGAAATGTCTTCTCTTCGTTGTGAACGGTGATAGATTTAGCATCTATCAACTGTTGTATCTTCCATTTTAAGACATAACAAGCCTTCGTATAATGATGTATATATTGGTGGTATAGGCAGTACTCCGGGTCGTCTGTCTTACTAGCCTCATTTGGTCGATTGATATCAGGCAACTGCAACTTGTTGTTTTTTATCAAACATTTAAAAATGCTGTCGATATCGCTGTAGAAGCATGAAAATACGCTGAAGAGTTATATGCAGCATTTTAGTGCTGGGCAGCGTAAAGTATAACTTCAGAGCCATCGGCATACAACAGAGCTTTCTCGCTAAGCACAGCGTAAAATACAAGCTCAAGGACTATTCGCGTAATACAGTATGTCCAGCTGCTTCAGCGTAAAAAGGGTATTATACCGCCTTTATGGCGTAAAACTCATCTGCTTTTAATGCAGCATAGAAGTGTACGAGGAACGCTTCGTATTCCTCGAATGAACCGATCAAATCATGCAGTGAACCTGACGTCTGACTCCTGACAAAGAGTACTGCACGACTATCTAGACGACGACTGTAATGATGGTACAGCACAGCGACCCATACCGTCGTTTAGTGACATTTCCTTGGCATAAACTGCTTTTACGCATACAAGAGAATACGCTGCCTAGTTTTACACAGGCAGATGTGAGCTTTTTACGCTCCGTAGAAGACAAACAGACTGCCACGTCAAAAGCAGCTCATTCGTACAGAGCTCGAGGCATGTCTCTGCATTTAATGCTCAGAATGGTGGCAGATCTCCGAGACACGTCTCTGCATTTAATGTTCAGAATGGTGGCAGATCTTTGAGACACGTCTCTGCATTTAATGCGCAGGATGGGGACAGATCTCTGCATTTAATGCAAGAGATTTGATTATATCTCCAAAGACTGGGCAAGCCGTAATTTCGGCTAAATACATCCACATCATCACTTTTGCACATTACGCCATCAGACTATTTTCAGCTATGAGGAGCACACCGTACGCTATCTCCTTGAAATACGCCAACTCAGGCTACATTTGTATTGGTGCGTATTAAGGCTATTTGGTCCAGAATTCGCTCAAGGCCTCAGTCAAGGAAGGAGGATCAGCTATCTTCTACGCTAGCTACCCATCTATGCAGCATTAGGCTTTTACGCCTACCCGACCTCTATGCCAGTTTCATAACTATTTGGCTTCTACGCCATGGTGACAGTTATTGGCTTCTATGCCAACCTTTTCTATGCGAGGGATAACTACCTACGTGGCTTTTATGCCGTGATCTTCGCAGTAGTTATACGCATTATCTCTTAATGGGACATGAGTCACATGCAGATTCAGAAGATCATTTATACGTGGGTAACGGTTATTGTAATCGTCGCGTAAAAGGTGCCATACTCTCCACTACCCGACTTCTACGCCGATTGGATTGTTACTGTCACTAAAACCCTATAAATAGAGACCTCTATTGACAGAGGTCCAGGGTCGAAAACTCCAAGGTCGAGAGGTCGAAGAATTAAGAGTCGAAAAGTCTTTGAGAGAGAAGAATCCAGAGCTCAGACAGAGAGTAGTGATCAACGATTTTGGCATCGAGCATCCACTCCCTCTTGCAACCTTCGAAGCATCTCCTTATCGTATGGTCCAAGGGACAAAGTGATCGACTGCAGCTCAGAATCCTATAGCAATATTTACCCAGATTAAAAAAATGTACTTAACATCCTCGTATAGGATTAATAGTACTTCTTGTTTGTAAACCTAAGAAAGGGTTTTGTATAAACCTAGTTTTATTTCTTCCATTTATTATCAAACACAAGATGGTGACTCTGCTGGGGAGATCTTTCTCTTCTGAGGAGAAAGCAATTGCTCAACACGATGCGGTATCCGTAGGATCCATGAAACAGACTCTGGTCGTCCAGTTCGACCAGTCCACCTACGAAGATATGCTTCGAGCAGGGGGTAGCTCTCACTCTCTCTCTGTCCAAGACAACAGGAAGCTGTATAAGGTCTGGATGCCCAAGACATCCCCTACCATTCCTGTCGACTCTCTGATCTCTCCGACCAGCCAGGTTGTAGCTGCACAACCTTCGTGCTCCGCGCGTAAAGCTCTGTCTCCCGTCTGTGACGTGGCAGACAAAACTTCTGATGATGCCTCAGTGCTAGTCCAGAAGTCTACTTCGTGCTCTGTGCGTAAAACTCTGTCTCCCGTCTGTGAAGTGGCGACAAGATTTCGGATAATGCCTTAGCGCCAAATCAGAAATTCCAAACGCGCTTCACGTGTAAAAATGCATCTGCCCTCCGCGGAAAAGCAGATGATCCCTGCAATCTGCGCAAGAGAAAACAAGTGGCGGACTGCTCAACTTCCCGGCCTTTACGCCAGTAAGGGAAGAATCTGCCTGCCGTCCGGATTACACGAGAAGCTGATGGCCGATTGAGGACCTCCTCAGTTTTACGCCAGCCTGAGCAGAGTTCCAAGTTACGCCAGGTGAAGACCCTCAGCGTAAAGAAAGCTCAGTTTGCGGAAAGACACACTCCCCGGGGATCATCCGCTACCCAGATGGCCAACCTGTTGTATACGGGTGGCACAGGGAGAACTATGGATCCCAACATCCGCATGCCGACTGATGTGAAAAAGAGGAACAAGCCATCTTCTTCTTCTTCTGTAAATCCTCCTGACTTGCGTGAGTATCTGAACCAGAAGCGCAAGGATAGGGGATCTTCCAGCATGTCTATTATACCTCCTAGGGAGCACTATTGTAATAGTCATAGGATTGTAGTTAATTATTGCTGTTCTAAAGCAAAATGGTCGGTTTTCGACCGGTTGAACTACTCTCTGTCTTTCCAGGAAGAAGAGCCTGCACATGCATCAGTGAACATGGCTTCACACGTACCTAGAGGAAGGTCGAACTTAAGACGTCATCCCTCTAGAACTCCAAGCCAAAGAAGATTCGACAAACTCCTTAAGAACGCTGAAGCTGGGGTGTTCCAAAATACCCGCTCTAAGTCGCGACAACCGACTTCGTACTCTTCTGATTCCGATACTGGGGGTCGCCAGTTTCTCGGATCAGATGCTGAAAGTATAGAGTCAACTTCTATAGAGACCTATACTAATCCTTCAATGACACCCAGAGAAATGGGAGTCTATGCCATTGGAGATGAATGCGAGGAAGCTTCCACGTCAGGAAGCACTGAGCAACGCATTGCTGTACTGGAGACATCTCTGAAGGAGATATAGTCCATCATGGAGAACATGCACCAGATGATGCTGACTCAACACACAGCTGCTATGGCTCAAGCATCGGTCCCTCCAACTTAGATACGTGTGGGGGTGGACTTACCACCGTCCAACGCGAATCAGGAGCCTGCTCTAGATCAAGAGTCAGCAGCTCCCCCACTTCCTAACTCAGAGAATGTATTACCTCCTGTTGGAGTCGCGATACAACCGATCCCTCATCACTCCGTGGTCCGCTACCGGCTAAAGATCCGATGCAGGCAGTACGGGAGTTGAAAGCCTAATTTGATTCCTTGAAGCACAAAGATCAGCTCAAGAAATTGGGAATCAAGCAGGCTTACCCCGCTGTCTGGGACGAGGTCAATTTCCCTCCTAAATACAAACCACAGACTATGGCTTTGTTTGAGGGAAAAACATCACCGAGTCAGTACATGAACTACTTCAGTATGATGACGGTGTTATTGCAAGGGAATGACGCCCTTCTCACTCGAGTGTTCAAGGGCTCTCTCGGGAGTGGCTTATCAGTGGTACCGTAGTCTTGCGGACAACTGTATTACTTCCTTTGAAGACTTCAAGACTTTATTCTTCGCACGATTCTATGAGGGAGGGATGGACATGTCTATGTCCTCTCTCATCGAAGTGAAGCAGAAGGAAAAGGAGAACGTTCGCACTTTCATCGAACATTTTCGTCAAGCCACTTTGCAAATGCCTCCCGGAGTTCCAGACTCGGCATTGGTGGACATTTGCAGGAAGAAACTTCTTTCCGTGATCTTGGTGTTCACAGGACCATATCAGTTCCATGATTGGCCCTCTTTCATCATCTCAGTGGTAGCCGCTGAGGACAACAGTCAGAAGGCGCATGATAATAGCATCATGATCTCTGCCTCCGATAGAGGCAAAAGGTTATCTTCTAACAACGACCATTCCCGTGGGGCCAAAGGAAAAGAAGCTCTGGCGATCAACACGTCCAGGCAAAAGACTGCGGCAACCACACAGATGAAACCTGGGACTTCCAGGCCCATTGAAGTGTACTCTTTCGACGATGACGATATTCCGAGCATATTCGAGTGCCTCGTCAAAAGCGGCAAGATTACCCTGCCTGAGGTGAAGCGGCCCAATAAAGTCGATAGTACCAACAACCCCAAGTACTGCATCTTCTATAGATACATACACCACCCTACAAAGGTGTGTTATGTACTGAAGAGGAAGATCCAGGAACTGATCGATGCTAAGGCCATCACTCTGCGCAACAGCGAGAAGATGGTCACAGCCAACATGATCTCTCTACAATTCGGCAATCTGCCTCCCCAAGAAGTCCCGGATGGTGTTACACCTATTTCCCGGACAACGATGAACATCGTTAATCTCCCTCCGGTCAGAGATCAAAATCATGACCTGGTACCCCTAACTACCCAGCGAGGCAAGATTATATGGGTTCATCCATATCTGGTATCAGAGATCGAGGAAGAGACTCAAGCTGCTAAGGCTAAGTCTAAGAATAACTCGAAGCGTAAACCATGTCACATGGTTACAGTACACTCGGCATTGGAAGATGAGGTTTTGGCTACTGGAACCCGTTCAGGGAAAGCTAACCTCAAAGACCATGGAGCAAGTCAGGAAGATGCACCGGCAGACACTTCAGCTGCCAAGCCTTCAGAACCAGAACCTGCCGTACCAGAAGCCGGTCCTTCGAGACCAACTTAGGCAGACAAGGGAAAGCAAAAAGAAGTGCGCTTAGATAAACCTTTGAAGAATATTCAAAGCAAAGGTTTAGAGAAGCCGTATAACTTCGACATCCTGGCCCAGTTGGCCCACACACCAGCCAGGTTGTCCATCTTCGAACTACTCAGGTTCTCTTAAGACACTCGTTAAGCCCTGAGTGAAGCATTAATGCAGGCGGATGCATACTTGACTCAGCTCAAGTCCCCTGACGAAGAACCCGTGGCATGTCCTCAATGCCATAGTGTGATGGAGGTGATCCCGAATATCACTTTCACTCAAGATGATATGCTATTAAAACATAACAGGCATGAAAGACCCCTCTATTATACCGGGTACGTCGGTTCCATGGAGGTTGACCGAATTCACATAGATCCGGGATCATCGATCAGCATCATGCCTCATAGTCTGCTCAGACCGCTGAGGATTCCTACCAGCGAATTAGCTTACACCACCACTACAATCGTGGGTTTCAACGCCAGGAAAAGTAAGCCGTTGGGAAAAATTCGCCTGAGGATCCAGATTGGCGACCTCAGATCAGTGGCTACATATTATGTCATTGATTCAGAGGTGTCCTACAATATTCTGCTGGGCAGACCTTGGATCCATGACCACAACATCATTCCTTCGACTCTACATCAATGCTTTAAATATGTAGATGTCCAAGGAATAGTACAAACAGAGTTTGCTGACTTAAACCCGTTTAAAGGAGTAGAATCCTACT
This sequence comes from Iris macrosiphon, assembly GCA_036927795.1. Taxonomy (NCBI): domain Eukaryota; kingdom Viridiplantae; phylum Streptophyta; class Magnoliopsida; order Asparagales; family Iridaceae; genus Iris; species Iris macrosiphon. Next base: position 310,380,492 of record JAYESA010000004.1, on the reverse strand, counting down.
ACTCTGATGCCATGTTGTACACTCAAGACTACATGGAGGAGGTGTCAGACGAGACAGAAAAAGAATCCCACCGGGAGCCAGAAGAACCCTCTACCGAACAACCTCTGTCAATCAAGGTGAAAGGACGAACTACTCGTCCGAAAGCCATGGAGCCCCTGGCTATCCACTTGAACAAAACCAGGTCAGGAAAAGGAGGTGATCCTCTAGTGATCACTTTGAACCAGAAGCCTCCACCCCTGGTCATCAACCTTCGGCGCAGCAAACAACCGGCTGATGTAAATACAACCAGGAACATGGTTTCTGATGATAATAAAGATCCTCTTTTCCAGTACATTGACGCTTAAGTTCCAAATCAGGAATCCTCTCCCCATGACGATATAGAACCTATAGCACAAAAATTCTTGGAAGCTATAGATTCCTATCATCCGTATGTGTGGGAAGTAGTGTCATCATCTAATGTCATCACGACATATGGACCACATGAAGATTCTATCTTCATTGTCCCGCCTACTTGCAGCAGTCATCGTTTAATAGTCTTCGGTCGCATGCACAATGAACCGACTGTACAAGAAGATTCTTCCGATGACGATGCTGGTAAAATGCAGGTTTACAGATACAGCCTGCAAGCTTTAAAGATCATGCAAAGTATGGGTTATGATTTGAAGCTGGAACCAGGCCTCAACTACGGAAAAGGCAGACGAATGCCGCTGCACGATGATCCCTACTGTCAATGAACTCATTTTGGGTTAGGGTACACCACATTTCTTGCAACTTCTGAGTCAAACGAGGATATCTTTTCCTCTTCTCAAAATAGCTTGTCGCCCTCCGGCTCATCTGATGCTCTTGAACGAACATTATCAGTAAATACGGTATTGGCAGATTCCTTCGAAGCAGACGAACAAGAATCTAAACTGTTTGAGAATGACTCTTGGGCTCAGCAAATGGATACACAGTGGGAACTCCGGTTTGAGCAGAGAGAACCTTCCACTGAAGATAAAGTTATCCAGATTGATGTTGGGGTTGAACTTTCGCCAAAGCCGATATTTATCAGTAACAATCTTTCCGAAGAAGAAAGGGAAGAAATAATCCAGCTGATAAAAGAATATATCGACGTCTTTGCATGGAACTATGAGGATATGCCAGGTCTTGATCTAAAGGTGGCTACTCATAAACTCAATATATTGCCCAATTCGAAGCCTGTAAAGCAGCACCAGCGCCGGTTCTGTCCGAATATGATGGACGCCATTGAAGCTGAAATCAAGAAGTTGATAGCCTGCGGTTTCATCCGGGAAGAACAACATCCTGACTGGGTCGCCAATGTTGTCCTAGTCATGAAGAAAAATGGAAAAGTACGTGTCTGTATCGATTACCGAGATCTGAATGCAGCCTGCCCCAAGGATGAGTTTTCTGTTCCCATTACAGACGTCATGATTGATAATACCTGCGGGTTTGAACGCATATCTTTTATGGACGGATTTTCAGGATACAATCAAATCAAGATGCATCCTGAAGACGAGAAGCATACTGCCTTCCGGACATTATTGGGGGTATATTGCTATACGGTCATGCCCTTCTGATTGAAGAATGCCGGGGCTACATACCAACGGGCTATGAGTAACATATTCCATGAGCACTTACGCAAAACAGTAGAATGTTACATGGATGATGTAGCTGTCAAAAGCTGCCTCAAGGATAATCACATCCAAGACCTGAAGACAGTGTTTGAGTTAATACACCAACATCAACTCAAAATGAATCCTACAAAGTCCTTTCTGGGTGTATCTAGTAGCAAATTCCTAGGATTTGTCATTACCGCTAAAGGCATTCAAGTGGACCCTGATAAAGTCAAGGCCATCTTAGAAATACGACTACCCCGTAATCTGAGGGAACTCAGAGGATTTCAAGGTCGTCTGGCTTATATTCGAAGATTCATATCCAACCTCTCTGGGAGATGTCAGCCTTTTTTTCGTCTCATGAAGAAAGGTGTATCCTTCGTATGGGACAAAGCCTGTCAGCAAGCGTTTAGTGATATCAAATGCTACCTCACTAATCCTCCGGTTCTGGTGCCTCCCGTCATAGGAAGACCATTCTTGCTGTATGTTCGAGCGATGGATCATTCTCTGGGAGCTCTTCTCGCACAGAAGAACGATGTGGGTCATGAACAGGCTATCTACTATCTAAGCAGGATGATGGTTGAAGCTGAACACCGGTACAGTCCAGTGGAAAAAGAATGCTTGGCTCTGATGTTGGCTATTCAGAAAATACGACACTATGTCACAGGCCAGACTATTCATATCATCTCCAGGATCAATCCTCTTCGTGTATTGATGAACAAGCCAAGTATTCTTAATTCCCGACTCATGACTTGGGCGATGTTATTAACACCATATGACATGGTGTATGTCCCCCAGAAGTCCATCAAAGGCCAAGCATTGGCTGATTTCCTAGCTGCTCATCCGATTCCAGAGACCTCCAAGCTATACGAGGACATTCTCGAAGAAGTTACAGAATGTAATTTCGCAATAGAAAGTGATACATGGCAGCTATTCTTCGATGGTGCCTCCAGGATTGGTCCCAGGGAAAACGTAGTTTCAAGAGTAGGAATTGTCCTAGTCACTCTCAAAAAATCTTCATCTATCGAGCATATTCTCTTAGCGAGCCCTGTTCTAATAATGTGGCGGAGTATAACGCCCTGCTAATCGGGCTCCAAGTCGCTAAAGAATTGGACGTCGAATCTCTCGAAGCTTTCGGTGATTCTCTGCTAATCGTCAATCAAGTCAGAGGGATATATGAAGTCCGTAATCCAGATCTTATTCCCTATCACCAAGCAACGGTCAAAATAGCCATGACATTCAAAGGATTCTTCCTAGAGCATGTACCTCGATCTCAGAATCTGGAAGCTGATGCCCTAGCCAGTCTAGCTGCAGATCTAGCTATTCCTATAAGAAGGCAGAATTCGGTGATCCTTCTTAACAGAGATTTATTCTGTGTAAAAAATAACTCTCACATAGAACGCAGCTACGCTGTGAACACAGATCTTCGAAAGAGAGACTGGAGAAGTCCTTTTATAGATTTCGTAGCATACGGAATCTTGCCGGAAGACCCTAAAGAAGCAGTAACCGTCAAAAGACGATCATTAAGCTTCTATTTCGATGCGTCTTCACAATGTTTATATCACCGGACTTATGACGGACTATTATTACGATGTCTCTCTGGTGATGAAGCACAGCGTATTATCCGTGAAGCTCATGACGGCGTATGCGGAGCGCATCAACCCTGTCCTAAGATACAGGATCGTATCAGGAGGATGGGCTATTACTGGCCTACTATGATCACAGATGCAACAAAGTATGCAAGACAATGCAAAGCCTGTCAGGTTCATGCAGATTTTATACACCAACCTTCTGAATATTTACATCCTACGGTTACATCCTGGCCTTTTGAAGCATGGGGTATGGATATCATTGGCCCTATTCACCCGTCTTCTTCCAGAGGTCATCGGTTCATACTGGCCATCACAGATTATTTCTCCAAATGGGCAGCGACGATCCCTCTTGCTGAGGTAAAGACATCTAATGTGATCAACTTCATCAAGCATCATGTCATTTATCGCTTAGGGATAACCCGAAGGATAATTCATGACAACGGGCCTCAGTTCATCAGCCAAGCGTTTCATCGATTTTGTGATAAAAATCGGATACAAAATATGGCCTCTACGGCATACAATCATGCTGCTAATGGTTTGGCGGAAGCTTTCAACAAAACCATTATCAAACTCTTAAAAAAGTTTGTCTCTTCGAACAAAAGAGATTGGAACGAGAAGCTAGAAGAATATCTCTGGGCATACCGCACAACGGTACGAGCACCGACAGGTTATAGCCCATTCTCATTGGTTTACGGGAGCGAAGCAGTTCTCCCCATCGAAATCCAAATTCCGTCACTCAGAATAGCAGTAGCTAATGAGTTGACACAGGAAAAGAATGACTTATTAAGGCTTCAAGAGCTAGAAGGATTAAACGAGAAACGCCTTCAGGCTCAGCAGCGCATCGCATTCTACCAGGCACGTATTTTCAGAGCTTTTAATCAAAAAATAAAGGAAAGAGTGTTCAAAGTTGGCGAGCTAGTTCTAGCTGTGAGAAGGCCAATGATTATTACTCACAAGAGTAAGGGTAAATTCGAACCTAAATAGGAATGCCCTTATGTGATAGAGACGACGTTCTCAAACGGCGCTTACAGATTAGCCAAGCCTAATGGAGACTTGTTAATGGCTCCTATCAACGGCAAATTCCTGAAGAGGTACTATGCTTAACCTCCTTTGCTCAACTGGAGTATGGTGGGGATCTCATTCTGACAATACTACTTCGAAAACAAAACTAGTTGGATCATATTCTATCATGTCCATATAACCTCTGAATAGATATATTTAACTAATTTGGAACTTCAAGACCTATCACGTCCATATTACCTCTGATAGTGTTTTGTGTACAAATTTTAGTTGGAGCATATTCTATCATGTCCATATAACCTCTGAATAGATATGTCCAACTGAAGCTTACCGAAAGTATATCACGTCCATATTACCTCTGATATCACTTTTACCCTAGTCTGTCATTTATATTCCAAAATGATGGGTCCACAAAGTCAGATAAAGCCTCTTTATTAATCCCAGAAAGAGCAAAAATTATATAGAAAAGCAAAAAAGTACATCATTTGTGGGGAGCAGTCAAGTCACGAATCTGCTGCGCCAGAGCAACCATTCTCTCATCCCTGGAGTTCAAGACGTCAGCGCGAGCCCGCTCCAACCTGGCCGCATCATTGTTCAAAGCAGATAGCTCGGACTGAGCATGTACAAAACCTGCGTGGATGACACCCACATGTGTCAGGTTCTGCTGAGCAGTCTCCATTCGATTCTTCAGCACATCTCGAGTTGTCGACAAAGAGAGAGCCTGCTCCTTTGCCCGAGCGAGTTCATCTTTCAATCTGTATACCCTCGCTATCTTTTCCTCATATTCGGCTTCGCACTAAGTCAGCTGGGGAATGACATACTCCAATTCGGTACGCTCTTGATCCATCTCTTGCTGCTGTTCCTGGACGGATTTGTTCAGGGATTCTATTTGCCCAGCAAGCTCTGCAGTTAAGGAGTCATACCTAGCTTGAACGAGACCGTCAACGCTGCCTCAAGATAGCTGCAAATATTCGTTAATGGGTTGTTCCAAACCATTAACTATCTGCTCCAGGGTATCAGCTCTCCCAGTGTCGTCAAAATCTCTGATCGGCACTATCACAAACTGGGAGGACCTCCTCAGAGCCTCGAAACCTAGATTCTTCTCTAGCACCATTGATATCAATATTTTAAAAGTGGTGTAGAAGATACTAGTATACTGCTCAGTCAGCATGGCTCGATCCGAATGGACGCTGGGAGTGGCTGTAATATTAGCAAAACTCCCTCCAGGAATGACCACAGACGATGTTGCCACAGTCGTAGCCTCAACAGATGGTGCGACAAAAGAAGATGTGCCAACAACGGACGAAGTGGCCGACGTACTCAAAGGAGGTATTGTCGTAACGATAGGATCATCCTCCTCTCGAGATAGTAGAACTGTTTCAGGCGATCCGGCACCCGAAAATGCTTCCTCTTCGAAGTCGGGCACCTCCATGTCATCCGCAGGAGCTGAAATAGAGCCAAAAGGCTCGTCAACACTGCCCTCCCCGTAGATGTCTTTCCTTGAAAAGAAGACAAGAGAATGTTAATATCAACATGATGTTAATTTTTCTAAAAGAGACGTAAAGACGATATTTACCCGTGGCTGATGGTATATATGTCGCGTCGGCAGCCAGTACAGCTAAATTATTTCTTAATGATGCTAAGCGATCTGTCATACCTTGAGAAGGGGGTGTATCAACCGACACTGGCAAATATTCTTCCAGGTCTTCGTCAAGATCCAACCGAGGCTCATCGGCTGGAATCTCACTGGGTATACTTACAGATGCGGTAGGGGTTTCTCCCGTTACTGGTCTGGATAAAGGTATCCTTATTTTTCTTGGCTTCGAAGGCGATCTCGTACCACTACCTGAAGCGGTAGCAGCAACAGCAGCCTCGAGCAAAGATCCTCCGGCACTGCCAGCCGGAACCGTACATGTTCCCTCTCTAAAAGGCGAGGAACCTCTAATCAAAGGATCGTCCCCAACAGGGGAAACAACAGGTTCACTTCTAGGAGCCTCATGGCGGGAATCCTGAGAGAACCACCAACTGTCTTTTTCTTCTTGCGAGGGGAAGCCTCCTTCAGAACAGGAGTCCTTCGCTTACCAGAGATAACCAGAGGCCCTGCAGGCGAGGTATTTCACCTCTCGGTACTGCCAACAAAGGCTTATCTAGATTGACAGAATCTTTACCCTCGTCAGAAGAAACTGTGGGGATTTCGTCTCTTCCCGCAGACTTAGAAGAGGGCATCCTAAAACTTCCACGCATATCAAAATCGCGATGGAAGGTATTGGTTGCCACATAAAATTGGGCATACGAGTGGAGGATGCGCAACTCCATGGAGAGAGAAGTCGCTGGTATAGTGAAAGCTGCTTCAGTGCAACCCATTAAGAAGTACCGCCATCCTCTCGCTCCATCGATAAGTTCACCCCTGGACTTGAAGCTGGAGACGACATTGCCCACGTGCAACTGGTCATACCCGAATTGCCTGGCGAATCAACTAGGCAGGTAAGGCTCCAAGAAGCAATGGTCTTCACTTCTGTACAATAAATGGGAAGGTCTAATGCAGACCAACCAATAGAAAGCTTCAGGAGAAAGAACGGTCTTCCCTTCACCGAAATCCTGAAGTCGCGTCCCCTGTTGATTGAGATGTACAGTGGGGACGGTGCAGAAGAGCTTCCAACTGTGAGTAACTCGTCGATAGTCTAGAACTGTGGTCACGTTCCAAGTGGAGTTCTTGTAATTCAACAAGAAATTACTCCCCGAACTACTGCAAGAGCCAGGAGACATCACTCTGGGGTTATGAAGAATTAACCATCCCATCAAATACAGGAACGATAATTCTACCCTGGGAAAGCTGTCACGCCGGGTTTCATCGGCAAGCAGCCCATCGGTCATGGCCCTCAGGCCAGCTTGTATCCGACATACCATGGCAGGAAGCAAGCCCAGTCTTGCCCCAAACACCAAACGTACTGTAGGCCATAAGGTGTTACGGTGGATGCGATCCGAAGAGGTAATGCCGGGTACTACCAGTCGGCGTAGCCATATGGAGATGAAGCCAGCCAGTTGAGCTTCCTTAGACAAGGGCCTGCGACAATGCCTCAAATAACTGTAGGCCTTAGTGCCTGCAGGATATTTCCCTATCCCTTCATCGATAATCTGATCTGAAGCCCCAGCGTCTTCCATGAGATCATCGACTACCTGAGCACTAAGCACGCTCAGAAAGCTCAAAGGCCTATCACTGCTATCCGCGACTTTGTCTGGCTTAGCATTTCTAGCCTGGTGGAAGAAGAGATAGGACGCCCACTTGTTGGTATGAGCCAAATCAGATAGCTCATTATAAATGGCGGTACATGCTAAATAGTGACACATCAGCTCCTGGTACATTGCCACCACCCGAGGGTCTGTATCCCCTAGCTCCCGGTTTGTGGGAACATACTCTTCATAAAGAGTATCCCCCATTGGCAGTGTTGAAATCTCTGCCATTTTGTGAAGGGCCAATCCCAACTCCCCCAGTGGAGTGGCGAAAGTCCCAGTGAGCGAGTTATATCGCTCCATCAAAGCCAGAAATAGGTTGGGGTTGAGAGGTAACCCAACACTGGTAGCACTCACAGCTGTATACAGACCAATGCTCTCCAGCTCAGTCTGAAAGTTTTTCGGGGCCCAGTCAGCTAAACGAACCCATCGAAGATTTGTGGGGGCAAGCCACCCATTGGTCCGAGGATTAACCTTGGGGTATACTCCTCCATGCCCCATGAAGTCGTTGTAGAAAGTCGGTAATTGGACTGGCTGGAATGGTGCAGTTTACTCACTCGGGATAATTCCCGAAAATAATCCCCTGAAAGGGATGACTGGACCAGAAGGGCGGCTCCCAAATGACACTCGGTCTGATCCTTTCTGGTAAAATATCTTCCCCGGCTGGCCGTGAAGATTGGGAGTTAGAGTCCATGACATCCTCCTGGGATGCGTGGCATGGAAGAATGTCGAGATAGGGTAATCTCTAAGCATCTTGGGCAGATACAGGACCAGGCCCCCGGCAGGAAAAACCCAGTTTTTTTTCTTGGGCTTCGTCTGGGATTGTTTGTCAATCATATCCCCGAAGAGAAAAGCCGGCTTTATATATTGTGCCCCGTTTATAGACGTCAGGGGCTCTCCGTTGATCATGCTCAGCAGCATTCGCTCTCCTTGAGACGATATCAGGATTCCCCTTCCTTCAGGATATTGGGGTCCAGAAATGGGAAATGTCACATGGGACAAATCCTCCAGGTAATTGGAATGCAACATTCCAGCAGCAGAACCCATCACCTCAGCCAACGGAGATGCATGCAAGTTAACTACAAAGTGCAAGAAAAATATGTCAGTTTCTATTCTAGACGTTACATCTTGCAGCTTATGACAAAGATCAACATTCTGTGCTTTTACGCCAAGACTGTAAAAATATGACTTTTTACGCTGGAGTCTCATTCCAAGGCATAAAATTCAAGATTGGCAGTATACACAAAAAATCTGACAGTCTGTGTTTTATGTCAGACTGCTAAAGTCTGAGTTTTTACGCCAGAATTTTCATCCAGAGCGTAACATTAAAAATTTGTAGTATACGCCAATTTTCGACAGTCAAAGCTTTTACGCCAGACTGCGAAAATATAGAGTTTATACGCTGACACATTAGAAATGTGGGCGTAAAAGATGAAACATCTCTGTGCATCATCTTCTCAGAGAGGCTATCAGCACAGGAGATGACCTAGCGCATTCACGAACAACGTGTGCGAAGGGTTTTCTTCGTTCTTCTTGTCCCAGAAACTTTACCTATAACGCCCGGTGCACAGCTCGTCGGTGGGACACTTCGTTCATAATGAGGATCGGCTGGCCCGACGGGAGTCGCTCTTGCTTGGGCAGAAGAGCGAGAAGAGGAGGCAGCCTTCTTTTCCTTAGAGGAGGAGATTGGTTTTGGGGCCATTGCTAAGAACTCAGAATGCTCAGAGATGAAATGAAGGAAAGAACTCAAAGAGACGAAAGCTTTCTTTTGCAAAAGACAGGTAAAGAGTCTTCTCTCTGAAAGCCTTGGGATATATATAGAGTTCGGATGGACTCCTCGAATCCCTAACCGAATCCGACATTTAATATTCGATTATGATTGGGGACTACGTCAGCCTATTACTCAGGGAAGGCGGACAGTCAGCAAATTCAAAAAGTTTTCGTGCAAAGCAGATTCGTGGTTTTACGCCAAGGAGCTTTTTACGCTCGACAGCTACAAATCTACGGTTTTACGCTCAGAGGCTATAAGTCTATGGTTTTACGCCCGGATGCTTTTATGCTCGGTAACTTTTACGCTCGAGAGGCTACAAACCTACGACTTCACGCTCAGAAGCTACAAATCTATGATTTCACGCTTGGTAGCTTTTTACACTCAGAGGCAACAAATCCACAACTTCACGCTCGGAAGTTTTCTTTACAGAGGCTACAGATCTACAGTTTTATGCCTGGATGCTCTCATGGTCAGCAACTTTTATGCTCGAGAGGCTACAAACTTACGATTTTATGCTCATCTATATTACAGATCTATGACTTTCCTTATATCTGAGAATACGCAGGTCAGAATATGCGTATATCTGAACAATTCTCAAGATGGCCAATTACAAGGGTTCACGCAGACGATGCTCCTTCTTGGCCTCAAAATATCCCAAGTACCCAAACCATACAGAGTTCAGCATTGAAAATGACTCTTCTTCCTGGGTCGATTGGAAGTTCATTCAGAATCCAGTCGGAATATTTTACCTACAGTTCAAGATGGCGACTCAGTTTTTGACAGCCATTTCTCGCCCTATTCCAAGGGATTTTTGAAAAATCATTCTTGAAGATGATGGTCTGAACAAGAATTCTTCTTATCAAAGAAATGCCAGTTCAGAATTCTACGTAATTCCTCGTTCAAAACAGCAGGACAGTTCGAATATGCGACTTAAATGCTAAACAGTTTTTCTGTGCGTCTTCAGTTATGCATAAAAGACAGGATGGGACCAAATACTCTTTCTATCAGAGTCAGCGTAAGATTATCCAGACGTGTCGAAGCTACACATATTCAGACTTTATCACAGCAACATAAGGCGAATAATCAGATACAAATGAAGACAACTTTATTAATCATGATTATATATGAGGGAAATCCAGTCTACAAAGGGTTTTTTCTCATCTCCATGATTACATATGAGGGAAATCCCGTCTACAAAGGGTTTCTCATTTTCATTTAAAGATCACGCCCATAATTTGTTCTGCCAGGTTCTCGTATTGGTGGAGATCTTTGTTGTCTTCTTCAGCAGTTAGTTGGTTTCCGCGGCCGATTAACAAGAAAATGACTAATGGCGGGAGGATACAAAACTGGGCCGGCCTAAATTATTCAGAGTCCATCCTCCATACGCCATGACAGATTGAGTTGAGGTTTTAGACCCAAATCAATACTCTAGGACAAAGCTAGTTTGTCTGCTCTCGTCCACGAACGACAGAAGAAAATACAGCTTGCAAGCTGTGTGGTCGAATGTGACCCTTCCTCTCTCCGGGATGAACCGCCATATGAAGTTGCTGATTATCCCGAGCAAAGAAAGCTATGATATCCTTCCATGACCCATCGTTGCAGAGGACATTTGCTCGAAGATGCCTTATTTTTCGGCTCCTTACATGTTGGAAGAACATGGTCTTCTTCTTCCTCAAGTCGACCCGATGAACTCCGGCAATCATCTCTGTGTGGTGAAGGAAATGTGGGAAGAACGGGTTAACTCCTCAGCCTTTATATAGGCAAAAGAGAACACACCAAATCCCAACAAATCCCCTATAATTCGCCAAGAAATCAGCCTTGAAGAACGAGTCAGACTTGACCGTTTCATGCTTTATTCAAAGTGTTTCAAATTACGAGAAATTTGAAAACTTTGAAGGGGATCTTGTAGAAGCATAAAAAATACGCTGAAGAGTTATACGTAGCAATTTAGTGCTGGGCAGCGTAAAGTATAACTTCAGAGCCATCGGCGTACAACAGAGCTTTCTCGCTAAGCACAGCGTAAAATACAAGCTCAAGGACTATCCGTGTAATACAGTATGTCCAGGCTGCTTCAGCGTAAAAAGGGTGTTATACCGCCTTTATGGCGTAAAACTCATCCGCTTTTAATGCAACATAGAAGTGTACGAGGAACGCTTCGTATTCCTCGAATGAACTGGTCAAATCATACAGTGAACCTGACGTCTGACTCCGGACAAAGAGTACTGCACGACTATCCAGACGACGGCTGTAATGATGGCGCGGCACAGCGACCCATACCGTCGTTTAGTGACATTTCCTTGGCATAAACTGCTTTTATGCATACAAGAGAATACGCTGCCTAGTTTTACACAGGCAGATGTGAGCTTTTTACGCTCCGCAGAAGACAAACAGACTGCCACGTCAAAAGCAGCTCATTCGTACAGAGCTCGAGGCACGTCTCTGCATTTAATGCTCAGAATAGTGGCAGATCTCCGAGACACGTCTCTACATTTAATGTTCAGAATGGTGGCAGATCTTTGAGACACGCCTCTGTATTTAATGCGCAGGATGGGGGCAGATCTCTGCATTTAATGCAAGAGATTTGATTATATCTCCAAAGACTGGGCAAGCCGTAATTTCGGCTAAATACGTCCACATCATCACTTTTGCACATTATGCCATCAAGCTATTTTCAGCTATGAGGAGCACGCCGTACGCTATCTCCTTGAAATACGCCAACTCAGGCTACATTTGCATTGGTGCGTATTAAGGCTATTTGGTCTAGAATTCGCTCAAGGCCTTAGTCAAGGAAGGAGGATAAGCTATCTTCTATGCTAGCTACCCATCTATGCAGCATCAGGCTTCTACGCCTACCCGACCTCTACGCCAGTTTGATAACTATTTGGCTTCTACGCTATGGTGACAGTTATTGGCTTCTATGCCAACCTTTTCTATGCGAGGGATAACTACCTACGTGGCTTATGCCGTGATCTTCGTAGCAGTTATACGCATTATCTCTTAATGGGACACGCATCACACGTAGATTTAGAAGATTATTTATACGTGGGTAACAGTTATTATAACCGTCGCATAAAAGGTGCCATACTCTCCACTACCCGGCTTCTACGCCGATTGGATGGTTACTGTCACTAAAACCCTATAAATAGAGACCTCTATCGACATAGGTCCAGGGTCAAAAACTCTAAGGTCGAGAGGTCGAAGAATTAAGAGTCGAAAAGTCTTTGAGAGAGAAGAATCCAGAGCTCAGACAGAGAGTAGTGATCAACGATTTTGGCATCGAGCATCCACTCCCTTTTGCAACCTTCGAAGCATCTCCTTCTTCTACGATACTTCTTTATCATTGTGTGGTCCAAGGGACAAAGTGATCGACTGCAGATCAGACTCCTATAGCAATATTTACCCAGATTAAAAAATTGTACTTAACATCCTCGTATAGGATTAATAGTACTTCTTGTTTGTAAACCTAAGAAAGAATTTTGTATAAACCTAGTTTTATTTCTTCCATTTATTATCAAACAATCGCACTTGTCAAAGAAATATTATTTCATAGCCTGGAAGACTCTGGAGGATATTGTGCTGGAGGAGAGGTGGGTCACTTTGACAGATTTATTGCCAAGGCCTTATTTTCCTTGTTATTGCGATTATTCGCATTGTTGGAGGGATGCTTCTCTTCTGTATTGGTCATTTGTAACCCCAAATTACGTGCCATCTTCGCGTTATCTTCAGCAGATTAGGCCCAGATGATGAACATCGTCCAGTCTTGAAATTGAGTTGGACCAGTCCAGAGCCCTACTATAGGTAGTAGGTTCTTTTTGCAAGTATCAATGAATGCGGAGTCTGGAATACCAGGGGGTGGGGGGTAACTGCAGAGTTGCTTGCCTGAAATGCTCTATGAATTCATGAGCGGACTCCTTCTCCTTATATTTGATATCGATGAGCGAAGACATCTTCATATCCATGCCTCCTTCGGAGAATCGTGAGTGTAAAAGACACTTCATGTCATCAAACGAGGATATACAGTTATCAGGTAAACTATGATACCAATCGTAGGCTATGTCGTCCAGACATCCCACGAACAATCCGGTAAGGAGAGCATCTTCTTTCTATAGATGTGGCATCATCATATTAAAGTTATTAATATATTATCTCGATGATGTCCTGCCTTTAAATAAGACTATCGATTATGGTTGTATTTAGAAGGGAATAAAACATTATCCTAATGAGGAGGATACAGCTGTTTCACCCCCAGCTTGCGGAGTTGGTTTTTGTTTTTTAAAACATCGACCTGTGCATGCAACTCCTGGATAGCTTCGAGAGGATCTTCTGGTTGGAGTGGTGCAGTTGACAGATAAGATCCTGGTTGAACATGTATTATCACCGGCGCAGGTCCACCCCCAATATTGAGAGGATTAAGAGTTGGAACTGCTGACTCTTATTTTATAACTGCTTATGGATTTGTGTTATCCTGCAGAGGTATTATTCCAGAAGTAGGTTATGCATGTATGAATGAAGCCACTTGTATATATACAAGTTTAGCAGAGAATATTGGAGTGACATCATTTGATGCATATTTTGCATCATAGTGTACATGTCCCCGAGAGAGGCCTCTAATGAGTTGAGGCATTCTTCAGTGGCTTCTAATGGAGAAGCATCTTTTTCATCACTGAAGGTATAAACGCTAACATTCCTGTGTACAACATAGGGATTGGTAGAAAGAACCGTGTAGTTGGAGTCTACACTATCAGTTTCAGAATTGGGGAAATTGCTACCCCAGTCTCAAATTCTAAGGAAAGGGGATTCCCGTGAAGAACGAGCTTCAATCTTCGAGAACGAGTATTTTGATATAATCCTTTAAAGGAGTCGACGAGTTGGTCAAATCTTTTCTGGCTGGGTGTTCTTGAAGAACTTCGTCTTGATTGTCTCTTGCCACGGGAAAGATGTGAAGCCATGTATGCTGAAGTAAAGAGTGGTTCTTTATCAAGCTCCTGGTTGTCAACTTTCTTTGTATTACAAGGTTTAAGAAACATAGTGTAGGTTAATTGGTCAAACACATACCGTTTTACTGATGCACCATAATATTCGATTAAAACTCTATGACAATTGCAACAATGTTCATTAGAAAACACCATTGTAACGTTAGAAGGGTCTCTCTCTTTACGTTTTTGTACCATACGCTCACATAAATCAAAAGAGTGAAGAGAAGAGAAGGAAGAGAGCAGACTCTGCCTCTTTACATAAGATATATTAAATCTTCTATTCATATTTTTGGTCCCTTGTTTGTAGAGTGAGGTGTTGGCTTCATTAGCAAGTAATTTGTTATCTCTCAAGCTTTTGTCCTTCACGGATGAGAGAAAGTTCTCTAGCATTCCTCATATGCGCATAATATTGTAAAGTGGTTAGCCCTACTTGGCTCATTTTCTGTGGTGTAGGCAGAGTTGGCACAGTTTGCCCACGTATATTTGATTTTGCACGAAGGCCTTGATGTGGTGCACTAATAGTAGGTTCCTGATGAGTGGCGCATAACTTTTTCTCTACTGTGCGCGTAATCATGATATTAGGAGAATGATTCTCCCTGCCCAACACCTCATTTGTGCGCTTGTTGGTTTGGACGGCGGTGTCTATGACTTGCTTGCCCCGCATATTACAACCAATATTCGTAGGCTCAAAAGATTGGGTGTGGATCACCCTTTGCTTGATATTGTACACGTTACGCAAATTGTATCCCTTGTTTAACACAAGGGACTCATAAGTTTGGGTATGGATCATCCTTTACTTGAAATTGTACGAGTTGCGCAAATTATATTCATTTTTTAACGCAAGTGAATCAGAAGCTTGGGTGTGGATCACCCTTTGCTTGTTATTTTTGCGAGTTGCGCGAATTGTATCCCTTGTTTAACGCAAGGGAATTGTCCACCATGTCATTGATCAGAACAGAATTGACAGGCAACTCTCGTCAATCAGAATGCTCTTTCCCTTGTTGGCAGCGACTTTGGGATATGCATGACGAGGCTTGGGCACCCATACTTTGCCAGTTCTCCGCGACTTGAGTGCGGATGAAGGGTTAGCACTACCCCCAGAATAGAGAATTTTTTCGTATGCTTGTTGGTCGAAGTTCACGACCAATGTCTTCTGCATCGAACCGACCGACGCAGCGTCGAGTTGACCTATCACCATATCATCAGAGAAGAAAGTCATCTCCAGCAGAGTCGCTATCTTGTTTGCGAGAAAAAGTTTATACAAAACTTTTGTGTTACAAACTATTTAAAAGAAAAAAAAGTACAAAGAGATCCTAAACAGGAATCTAAGTACAGTTGATTCTGGGGAAGTATAGTTGTAGAGATCTGATCCGCGGATGATCACTTTACTCCTTGGACCACTCGAAGACGAAGAAATACACACAACGACGAAGAAATATAGGGAATTATATAAACAACTTGGAGACTTAAACAATAAGAAAGCTCTGTCAATAATGACACAAGAAGCTTCTATTTCTCTCATTCTGTTCTTGAATTTAAAAGACTTAAAAATTCTAGCCCCTTTCTCTCTTTGTCTCCGTGTATGAACCTCTCTGGGGTGTGTGTGCTCTTAATGGTTGTACATAACCTGTATTTATAAAGTTTAGGAGTGGTTATGAGAGTGTGCGCACACTTTGGACAGTCAACACTATTTTACCATTGTGCGTGCACTTTTGGTGGACTAATACCCCACGTTCTGAATGAGTGGGTACACAACTTACTACCAGCTTGACACGTAGTTTACTATACGAGGAAAGCATAGATCGTAGGAGACAGTTATTTTATACTTTACACGAGAAGTACGACATGTAAGACACGCACTCATAACTGCTCACTGACAGTTAGGATAGTATGGGCACTTTAGAAGTGCTATGGAGATTGGCACACTTTTGAAGAGGTTGGCTATACAAGAGCTCTTTTGAAGGGGTAGCCGTAATGGTGCATTTTTGATAAAATTGGCCGTGATGACGCACTTTGGATGAAATTGGCGCAGCGACGCACTTTTGAAGAAGTTGGCATAGTGGCGCACTTTTTAAAAGATTGGTACTGTGGTACACTTTTGAAGAGATTGGCACTGCGGAGAACTTTTGATAAAATTGGCACAACAACGCACTTTCGATGAAGTTGGCACGGCAATGCACTTTTGAAGAAGTTGGCATAGAGGTGCACTTTGGATTAAATTGGCTCGTTCTAGCCGCTAAAAGACAACCTAGGTCAGTGTGCCGTAGCGCAGCTGTAATGATGAATTCTGACTCTTCAGTTTCTGGATCTGTCAGCTTTTAGTCTACTGTATTAAATTCTGAGAGAGAGAAGATTGTTTGTGTGCCAATTTTCGTAACACTAAGAAACTGCAACACAGTAAGAAAGTGTGCCATCTTCCGAAAGTGCGTCAAAGTATTGAGCACTAAGAAAGTGCGTGCCTTTCGTCTGAAACAAGTAGAAAGTTTGTAAAACAAATAGAAAGTGTGCCATTCTTCTACTGTTGGATTTATTTATAGAAAATTATGCCATCTTTATGAGGTGCACTTTTTATGCTTCTACAGGCCTCCCAACCAGCAAGGGCCTCTGGTATTGCAAGCCTGGACCCCGGGGCTAAATCGGATTCAAATGTAACCGCTCCACCTCCTGGCGGTAATTATCTCTTGCCTGGATCGTCTTCTCCTTCTGCAGTAGATGAAGCCCGGGAAGCAAAATGGGAGGTATGAGTACTCCAGGACCGCCTCGACTCAATGGACAATCGGGACTCACTGTGCGAGCTCAGAATTCGACAACCGTATCCCCTCGAGTGGAGAGATGTACCGTACCCACCCAATTACAAGCCCATTAACTTAACTCCATTTGACAGGAAAATATCCCCTCGTCAATACATGATTTACTTCGAGACGGTAACGGGACATCTACCTCGTAGTAATGCTCTCCTCACCAGGATCTTTGTCGAGACATTGTCTATAGTAGCATTCGATTGGTCTTAAGAGTCTTTTCCTTGCTCGCTTCTATGACGGAGGAATTGATATGATGATGTCATCTCTAATGAAAATCTTGTAAAAAGAGAAAGAATCTGTATAGGAGTATATCGAGCGGTACAGGCTAGCTGCGCTGAAGATACCCTCCGGTAATCCTGAGTCCACGCTGATGGATACCTGCCAGATAAATCTCCTTCCTGCGATCAGACTCTAGATGGGTTCAGTTGATTTGATTCTACTAACAAGGAGAAATATGGGCATTTGTCGCACTCGCTCGCCGCTACTTATGGTTTAAGGATTTGCTGCTAAGATTAGAAAAGCATGAACTTGGATTCGATTCCTATTCTTTGAAGGCAAGGTAAACCAGTAGCAAGCTAGGGCTTTCCTTTAGATGGGCGACTTATAGTTTAAACACTAGACGACGTTCATCAAAAAAAAATTTGGTGCTGAGAATAAAGTGAAGGACTCCCGCATCTTGGGAATACAGATCCCTATCGCTGATGATAGGGGAAATCATCTTACAACAATAACAACAGCAGCAATAGTGCCCGGGATGGCAAGAGAAAGAAGGCCCTTGTAGCCAATATAACCAAGAAGCCTGACCAAAATCTCGTGAGGCTCCAAAACTGAAGGAAACTTATTCTTTCGAAGATGATGACGTCATGGCAATCTTTGACGTGCTAATGAAGGAAAATAAGCTTCGGTTCCCCGATGTCAAGCGGCCGGATGAGGCAGTCGATGTGAATAATCTAAAGTACTGCCACTACCACTGATATGTCCACCATGCGATATGGGATTGCTACATACTGAAGTGGTATATCCAACGTCTTCTCGACACCAAGGCTCTCACCTTGGACTTCGATGAAAAAATAGTTACCGCTAACATGGTATCTCTACAGTTATGTAAATTTACGGCAATGAAAGACCAAGACGCAGTGATCCCGATCACCAGGGAAACAATGGAGGTTGTCAATCTTCCGCCAGCTCTGACCAAATAGCCGGGCTTACACCTCTCACCATATCACGGGGGGAGGTCATGTGGGTGTTTGCCATTGAAGTGAGTTTGGGTAAACTTTCGTTTAATAACAAACAAAAAATGTACAAATAAAACCTAAGTAGAAAACCTAAGTACAATATTTAATCTGGGTAGTGTGACAATGGATATTGAGTACTGCATCAACTCTTTTACTCCGTTAATGGTCCGACGAGTAAGTGAGTCATGCTCTCTTCTTTTCTCTCTCTTTTGAGCCTGTGTGTACGTATATAGCTTATTTGGAAGGGTATAGTCTCTCTGAAGTAGCAAAATCCAGCCCTTGGGACGTCAAAGTTTCTTTTATTAATAGACATTATGTTGATGGGCTATATGTGTCGTATGTGCTTATGTTTGGTAGCCGTAGGGGGCTCCTTCAATAGAATATGGTTGCAACTCTAGACGCATGTTATGGGTTGAGTCCAGGACAAGCTGTCATGTGGACATTTTGTTGGGATTTGCTGTTGCTGGAGATCTTGGCGGTTCTCGTCTTCTATTTGTATGACTTGGTCAGCTTGACACGTGGCCCGAATTTAGTTTGAGAGAATCGCTTCAGTCGCAACAGAAAGATTTCTTCTCAGGGAACTCTGCCATATTGGATGCATAGAGTCTGAGATGTATGGGACGTATGGAGACTGGAACACAAGGGGCCAGAGACACATGGATCCCACGGAGCATGGAACACATGGGGCCAAAGACACGTGGAACTCACGAAGTATGGAAATCATGGGGCTAGAGACACATGGAACGCCTGGAGTCTGGAACGCATAGGACCAGAGACACATGGAACGCATAGCGCTAGAGATGCATGGAATGCATGGAGTTTGGAACCCATAGGGCCAGAGACGCATGGAGCGCATGGATTCTGGGATGCATGAGGCCTCGTACATGTGGCGCTACATGCTTTTCAGGAGTTATTATTAGTCAGATAAAAGATTCTTGTCGCTTAGTGTGCTCACATTTTTTGAAGCGTTCAGAAAATATTTTTTGTCAGGATTCTGTATTAGACATAATCCTTGTGTCAGACCTTTATTCGGCCAATGTTTGGGGCGCATGGATGATGCTTTCTCTTGGCCGTATGGTCATTTCGTAGCCTGATTTCTTCTGTGTTGGTTTTGGGGCACATGGTTTGTTGGATGCATAGATCCATATTTTTTATGCTTCTACAAGCCCCCTTCAACATTTTCAAACAGATAAGTCTGGAATACTTTGAATAAGAAGCTTGGAGGAGATGTCTTCAGGCCGCATAGATGGCAAACCGTATGGACGAGTCTTTGTCAGGCTGTCAAATCTCCATTTAATACTGGATTTGGCTCAAACCCCGAGGGGATTTCTTAGGAATTTTAAGCCATTTCTCGACACGGAGCCCGAGGCGATGGTTCACTCATGGATGACGACAGTTTTTGAGAAGATAAATATGGATAATGCAAATTAAGACATCAGGTTCATCCTCATAACTGCCTGGTTTATTGCCTCGATCTTTTTACGTTCCCCAAGAGCTTATGAATAGCGGGCTAGGAAGGAGGAGAGAGAAATTTCTCTCGGTTTCCCCTCTTTGAGAAAGAAGATATCGAGGTCTACTATTGATCTCGCCGAGGATTTGTAGAAGTGGCGTAGATCCGTGGCCTCCAGATGCTGGCATTCTTTTTGGTGGTAAGGGTGTGTCATGATGGTAGAAACATAGAGACACAAGTACATTATCTCACAGCATGGATGAGAAATTATCCAGAACACGCGCAGGCCCCACCCCCACAGAGTTTTGTCGCATATCTGTGCAGTCATCTACAGCATGCACGTATAGCCTGTATGTGGCTTGGTCGTATGGATGAGAGCTTATCTATAACATGCACGCTGAGCATGTCTAGGTCTTGACCGCAAGGACGAGCAATCGGCCTATCTATGTCTTGGTTGTATGGATGAGAATCTATCTTTCTCATGCGTGCAAAATTATATATCTCGAGATATCCCCCCCAGCGCGTGGCTGCGTCTTTGAAAGCGACATGCGGCCACTATATACTTTTGTGACCTTTGTTGAGGGTGACATATGTTCTCTTTATGCAATTTTTACTACCCTTCGTGGTATCCATGATGGAGCATGAAAGGATATCATAGAACCTGTCATTCGAAGAGAATGTCAACCTTATGCGGCGGTTCGCCAGGAACTAATCCAGGAGACGAGGACAGTTTGCCAAGAACCGATCTAGGAAACGAGGATGAACATCCTGTGTCATGCAAGGAGCTATCCTTGTTCATGTAGCATGCTAGTTGTATCTCTCCCCTTTATGCGGCTTGCTACTGGCCGGAGGCCTGCGGTATCGATGACAGGATTTAGATTAATTGTCATTCATGTCTTCTGTCTTCCCGTATGGTTATAGAAAGCTGGCTCCCTTGCAATCCGTCAGTATAGAGACTTTTTCGTATACTGAGGTTCGCACTATGGAGGGATGATTCAGAAAGCATTGAGCTCTGCTGCTAGGTCCACTTGTGTTAGTAGCAATGACTCCACAGAGGGACGCCTCTAATGAAAAAGGTTCGCATCAGCGAGACTTCATGAAATCCCTTAAAATGGGTTTCCATCATATATACTTATGACCATGAATACTAATAAAAAATCCTTAAATGTAATGTATTTCAACCATATGTACTCATGATCTTGAATACTAATCAATAAAGTCTCTCCTTTTTCAGAATTTCTTTTTATGTTTGTCATATTATATGTGATGGACTTTGGGTATTATAATAGAGGTAATATGGATGTAGTACAACACCGCAATTTTTTACGAACATTCTACTTGGGGATTTTTGGTGGATATATTACTTCTTACGCACTTGGGTGCAAGTAATATATTTGAGACAAGCCCTGCCTGAGGTATTATGGACGTGGCAGGTTTTATGGGCTTAATACCACTGGCACTTAGAGTTAAGTACGGGTGATAAGTTTAGACAATGCCCGATATCAGAGGTAATATGGACATGATAATCGATAATCAGGTAGGGAGGTTTGCTTAGAATTAAAAAAGATATGGCAAACTTTACTGGGGAGGATGTGAGAACGATAGCTCAGAAGTAACGTGGACGTGAGCTAATCGATATTCATACCGAGAGGTTAGGTACGATCCCAATATTTTTTATAGAAGAAAAAGAAATGAGCCACAGGTAATATGGACATGGCTATTTTCTTTGGATGGAGAACATGGACAGCTCATAGATCAGAGATAATATGGACGTGAACTATTGGCTTCCATTGAGAACATCCCACTGGGGGATCTTTGGTGGACTTATCCACTTTGGGAATGTAGATAGAGCTGAGAGTTACTCCGCTTGGGAGATCATTAGGATGATAGCTCAGAGGTAATATTGACATGAACTAAAGTTTAACGAGATATTTTTATTTTTGGTGGTCCCTGCGATAGTGTGCAGGTGGACCAGGGGACTGCTCTGCTGGGGAGCTTTGGAGAATCCATTATCCGTTGCATATCCAAGACTCCTGAATACCGATAATGTCTTGTGAGAATGCGTAATATTGTGCATAGACACTTACTGGGGATGAACAACAAAAAGTGGGAACCCTATACATCTTTGTTGTCTTGCTGGTAATAGAGAGAAGTACAAGCCTAGCCTTAGACATAGTACTTTTTCAAGAACTTGTCGGCCAATAGTACAAGCCTAGCCTCCGAGGGTTGGTGGATAAAGTCAGCATGAATTTGGCAAGTCTGGCAGTTCCTTGTGTAGTCGACAACATCTGCGACCATTGTCGGCCAATAGTAACCCATTCTCCAGAGACGGTCATGTAGCTTTGGTCCGGGCTGATGGGCATCGTAAACTCAGTCATGAGCCTCACAGAGAGCCTACTTTGCTTCTTCATTCGTTAGGCATTATAGCAGAAGACCGTCGTAGGAACGACGATATAAAATTTTGGTAGCCGTATCTCAATAGAACAGGAGGGAACGTATTCTGATGGAAGTAGCTTCCTTTGGATTATCGAAGATAATTTCATAGACCGCGTAGTCGATGAATGAGAGTCTCCCATCTTAAGAGTCGGTATTTTTCTCTAGCTCAGGCACATACAGAGGTTATTCTTCGGTCAGACCAGCTCTTGACCTATCATGGTGATCAGTTCATGAGTATTTGACCGAAACATCTAGAGAGGCTGTGAGGCCGGCCAGGGAGTCAGCCTCGATATTTTGCAGTCGAGGGACATGCTCTACGAAGAAACTCTCGAAGGTGGAGATAATGTCGAGCGCAGCTTGGTGGTAGGGAATCAAGTCTTTATTCCGTACTTCGTACTCACATTGTACTTGATTGACTATCAATTTGGAGTCGTCGTAGGCCTCCAAATAGTCAACTCCTACTTGTTTAGCGAGTTGGAGCCCAAGAACTTGTCGCTGGAGACTCCCAAAAATGATTTAATCGGATTCATCTTGAGCTAGTGCACACTCATCAGGTCGAACACAGTCCTCAAGTCTCCTTGGTGATAATCTTTAGAACGACTTTTGATGGTGATGTCATCAACGTAATACTCCACCATCTTGCGTAGATGTTCATAGAAGATGGTGCTCATAGCTCGCTGGTATATAGAACCTGTGTTCCTTAGACCGAAGGGCATGACTGTGTAGCAATATATTCTTATGGGTGTTCGGAATAATGTATGCTTCTCATCGTCATGAGATATCTTGATTGGATTGTAGCCTGAGAATCTATCTATGAAGGAAATACACTCGAAGCCATAAGTGTTGTCGATCATTATGTCTGTGATTAGAAGGGGAAACTCGTACTTATGGCACGTTGTGTTTACATCACGAAATTCAATGAAGATCCCTGCCTTCCCGTTCTTTTTGACGACGGGCACGATATTGGACACCCAATCCGAATGTTGTTCCTCGCAGACGAAGCCACTAGCAATCAGTTTATTGACTTCAGCTTCGATGGCGTTCATGATATCTGGCCAGAACCGTCGTTGTTGTTGCTTGATCGGCTTAGCGTTCGGCAAGATGTTAAGTTTTTGGACCGTAATTTAGGGGTCCATTCCCGGCATGTCTTCGTAACTCCAAGCGAAGAATTCGATGTATTCCCTAATGAGCTGTAGCAGGGATCCCTAATCCTCATCGGACAGACTCTTGCAGATTAAGATAGGTTTATGGGAGGATTCATCGTCCAGATCAATCTGTACGACTTTGTCCTTAGTAGGAGGTTCTCGTTGTTCAAACTGCATCTCCCATTGTGAGTCTAGGCATTGGGCCCACTGTTCAACTTCAAAGAGTTCAGGTAGATCCTCATCATCTTCCTCAGGGTTGGCTGACACCATATTAGCAGACAGCATCTCTCCAATACTGACATAGGAGTCCTAAGAGAAATATTCTGAAGAGTGAGAGTGTAACTCATCTTCTTCATCCAAGCCTTCGTGGGTCGTGGGAGGCATGACGTACCCTAAGCCATGCTTGGCCTTATGGTAATAATCCTTGAACTAGCCTGCAGGAGCCTGTAGACGTATATGCAGTCATCGTCCTTTAGTTTAATCCCTTAATGGCTTTCAGATCATACCCCATCTTGGATGAGATGCTTGGTTTAAGAACTGTAATAGTGAAGTTGTATCTTTTTGGTATCGAGTTCTGGCTCCAGTTCCTCTGGATCGAAGGATTGGGAACTTTCTACTATACCGAAGATGATGAGTTTATCTTCCATATTCCTTGCTGGAACTATGAAGTAGAAATTTTGACTGGAGAGAACTCGGTTGGCTGCATAGGTGGTAGTCACTTGTATATGCAAGTACAGGCCCAGACCATTCTCAAGGAAATATAGCACATTGAGATATGCAGCATCCGAGTAGTTCAAAGATATCCATTTATTGAGAAAATAAGGTATCTTATTTTTTGAAATTACATCGTTGAGAGAAGGGACACTAGCATGAGGGGCTACGTACACCCTCAGTTCATCCTTCCCAAGATCTACCCCCCAGTGTGAGCGATGGCTTCGAAGGTCTCCTGCTCAGCTTTACCACTAGAGGTTTGGAAGTCATAGTGGGTGTCGGAGCTTCCTTCAGCGGTTGACTCGGTCTGTGAAGGCGAACGACCGGAGGCTCAGGTGCTTTCCTGTGTAGTTTTACCATGAGGGGAGGGGCTGTATCGGGAGCGCTTGCTTTGAGATGAACACTCAAGGGCTCGTCCATTGTTGTCCCGGTCTCTTCTTCATCGTCGGTGTCATTGCAACCTTCATCTTGGTGGACTTGCTTGTAGAGGATCGAGTCAAAATAATAGGTCTCGACCCCATTAAATGGGTCAAAGTCAGCAAATTCTGTCTTGACGATGTCGTGATAGTCCACGTACTTTAAGCACTGGTACAAGATCGACGGTACATTCATGTATTGGTGTATCCACGGACGTCCCAACAGGACGTTGTAGGATACGTCTACGTCTATGACGTAGCAGGTGACTGTTCGCCATTAAATTCGAAAGTCTAAAGAAAGAGCTTGATTTAATCAACAAACGAAAGAAAGTACAGCGAGGTCCAGCGAGACAATCTAAGTACAAATTTTTGATTCTGGGGGTGACGATGGAGGGTTATGAGTGTAGCAACTCTCTTTACTCCGTGGATGATCCGATACATGGTAAGAAAGCTCTTCTCTCTCACTATTCTGTCAGTTCATAAATAGCCAGCCTCTTGTATGGGTGGGATATCCTGCTATTTATAGCCGCCATGTTGACGTTCTATAGGTGATGTATATACTCATGCTTGGTAGGCGCATGGGGAGCTCCTCCAGCAAAATACGGTTGTAACAGTAGTTGCATAGTGCGGGCAAGCCGCCACGTGAGCTTGGTTAAGATATGCTGTTGATGAGATCTCGGGGTTGTTTTAACCCATTAGTTTCGTGACTTGGTCAGCTGAGCATGTAATCCGCAACTACTGTGCGAGGATCTCTTTGGTTATAACAGAAAGATCTTGTGAGTTAGGGTCCGCATGGCCGTCTTAGCCGCATAGTCATTTTGAACGCATAGGCATCCTTTTTGGCCTTTGTTAGATGGACACTCAGGTCGCATGGCATCGTGGATGCATTCTCGTCCAGGCTGCATACGTTCTCTCGTCTGGATTTGGTTGAATGGACAGTGCAGCCGCATGTTGATGAGGCTGCATATTACCAAAGCCGCAGATAGGAGGACACATGGTGTGGCGTGTCTGTCGAGGCCATCAATGCAGATATGACTTTCTGTCATTCTGTATGCCGTCCCTTTTAAGAATTTTGAAGCTGTCAGAACTTTATGTCAAACATTGGAGGTTGTGTCAGGAGCTCATTAAGCGGTCTCTTGCTCATTGGTTGCTCTGGCCGCCTGTAGATTTTTATGCGACTTTCCATCTGGCCGCATAGATCATGTTTTATGTGTCATGAGTTCCTATGAGGCCTATAGATTTTTTATGCTTCTACAAGACCCCCTTCAAAGTTTCCAAAATGATAAGTTTGGAATACATTGAATAAGAAGCATGATCGAGCATTTTTGGCTGCATAATGGCGACGTACCGCATAACCATGTTGCCGCATAGTAGATTCTGCCAGGCTTGCAAATCATTAATAAGAGGATTTGGCTCACTCTTTGAGAAGATCTATTGGGATTCTGAGCCGTCAAAAGATAAAGTATCACAACCAAAGAAGATTTTCCACCGTTTTTGTGGATCGAGACAGATCTAGTTTCAAACTACCGCCGATTCATCTTCAGCCTCATAGACTTGGCCTATATATAGGGGAAGAGAGAGAAAGAGAGAAGTCTTTCTATAAAATTTCTTAAGTCCTTTCTCTTCTCTGCTGCTCTTGCTGCCATGGCTCCCAATGTTGCTTCCTCTGACGCTGCCATCGCCGCTAAGGGAAAAGGGAAAGTCAAGAGCAAGAGGAAGGGTCGTGCCGCTGTGGCGGACCCTGTAAACCCCCTCACCCAAAATAGGTATTTTGTGTGTATTTTATATTATTATATTTATTATAGATTATTTTAAATATTTAATTTCTTTAGAGTATTCTCTTAGTTAATTAGAAAATAATTTTTTTTTGATATATTTACTTATATAAATATTTATTTAGAATTATTTTTAGGCTATTTTAGATTTTTGTAGATTTTTTTAGAATTTTTAGGTAATTAAAATATAGGAAACGTAAATTTTTAGGACTTCTATAAATTACTATACGACCATACTTGCATGTTGTTCCTACCAAATATTTATTTTAGTTTAAAATATTGAATTATATTTTTCTGTAATTTATTTAGAATTTTAAGAAATTTATTAGATTTTTAAAATTATTTAGGATTTATTTGGATATATATAGTCTTAATATTAGATAGATGCTAATTTAATGTTAATAGATATTAATAAGATTTTATAAATTATTTGTATTATCTTTAATTATATTTAAGATTATAAATTATTGAGATAAATTCAAACTCTATTTTAAATTAATTCAAATCCTGAACCTACTAGGAAAGCAACTTCATGCATATCCTATTCTTATTTAAATTTATCATAATCCTATCCAAATTAACCAATCCTAGTCGTATTTAATTAAGTAGTGTCCACCATTATAAATACCTCATCCTTCATATTTTTCTTCCCCAAATTTCTGTCTTTTTCGTCCAAAAATAGTGAAAATTTGTCATAAATTCAGCCTCATTTTCTTCTAGTTATGACGAATTAAAAAGACGATATCTCCTAGCTTCGGACTCCAAACGCGCTCTAGTTTTTTTGTTAGAACTATATCAAGGTTAGTTTTTTGAATATATAAATTATTTTAATAATTTTGGAACCTACTTTTCCAGAAAATTCTAAAAGTGCCAGATGTTCAAAATCAGACGTATTTTGGTATTTTCGAGATTTCGGGAGATCCCGAACTCAGAATTATGAACCGTTTGAAGTTTCGGAAAGCTGACATAATAAAATTCCAGAAAAGTATTTTTCCAGAATTTAATATATAAGTTTATTCTACTGTAAAATTTGTGCAATGTAGACGTAAATAGAAAACCACCAAAAACTATCATTTGTGCGTCCTAGTGGACATAACTCTTTACCGACTTATGATTTTATAAAACCATGGAATATGGTGTTCATGTAGTATTAAAATCTATAAGATTTCATTCACAAATCCAGGATTTGAGTTGATTGACTTTTTGGTCAACGGATTGCCTCGATTTGCGTGCCATGGATCACAAATCCGTAAAGTTAACTTTCTTTAGACCAAAATTAGGTTTTAATAATAAAATCAGATTATAATAAGATTAAAATACTATTTTAGGTTATTTTATTCAGAATTAAAATAATTTAAATGGAGGAACCTATTTACCCACTTTTGTAACCTAACTTGTTTAATTTATGTGACGGGTAGATCAGACGACGCCTTGAGTTGAGACTTCATCCTTTTTAGACCAGGCAAGCTACCTTGCCAAATTGCTTACAGTATTTTGTATGCTTCGTATATTTCTGTATATTTATTGTATTTCTGTATATTTCTTGCATGTGTAGTTTTTTTCAGTCATTACTATGTATTAGATATGTTGACACACACATGGCACTTAGTATCATCGAGGACAATCATTAGGTGTATGGGCTTTTAACCACTCTGGTTAACCGTAGTAACTAGCACGCACTATGGTGGTCGTGTCCGATGGTCGCTACCCCCGAGGTATGTCGATTGATGGAGTCCGAGGGTCGCTACCCCCGAGGTATGTCGGCTGATGATGTCCACTGACGAGTGTGTGAGTGTGAGATTTAGATCGAGTAGCCTACCCTTGCCCATACGTCGAAAAATTGTCCTCATTTGCATTCATATAGATTGTCTTGTACAGCGTACTTATATATTTTTTACCTATTATGCATGTTTACTGTATTCAAATTGGCTTGTTGTTCTGTATCTTGTTACGTCCCTCTGAGGACCTGGTCCCCTTTCAGGTGTATCTGTTCTTGAGTAATTGCATGAGCGCAGATATGGATGGTTACATATGTTTCGAGGATGTCTTCTCTCCGAGCCCCATAATTGTTAGCTGGTATTCCTATATTGTGTTTATTGTGTTGTACTTTTCCATTCGAGTTGGTAGTGGATTTATTTCCATACAACTATCATCCTTAGATACTTATATTGAGATCTAGTTTCATAGATACTGGTTATTTATTTATGTTGATTTTCTGTGGATGAGATTTAGATTATACCCTGTGGCTTGTGACATATGTTTATACCACTTATGGATTGATATTCATATTACAGCGTACGTATGGATTTTGGTTTCCATATATTGGAGTTGCCATATCCATACGGCTGGCATGCTTACGTGTTCCTAGTCCTACGTATTTTGGGGCTGGGGCTTGACATATTTTTGTGGTGGCCCATGCAGGTCGAGAGCATATTGTCTCGGTTACGTTACTGTACCGAGCAAGCCTGCACATAGGATTAGAATATAGGATCTCATCCACTTATTTAATCACCGTCCTTGATTTTATTTTGTATTCTCATTTGATTGCTTGTATTGCATCTTGCTTGATCCTTTCACAACATCAATCTTATCTTTTCTTTCGTGCTTGATAGGGGTAGGAAGGTGCCTTGTACCAGGTATATACTCTCTATTGTTTAATAATACTATTAGCTAAATTATTGTAAGTTGGATAGTATGCCTCATAACCTAGTAACACATAGTCCTATTGACTCATTAATGAAGTAAAATTGAATGACACCAACTATAGACTTGCATAAAAAGATAGTGTTTATCCAGACTATAGAACTTTAGTGTTATTCTGGACTGTAGAACTTAGAGGCCCATACACCCATTTGGTTGACTTTAGACTTAGACAAGAAATTAGTATGGCAATTGTAGAGGCACAACACCGATCTTCTTGGTGAACTTAGATTTTAGTACATTCCTCCATCATAAACAAGCGTACTTATATTTTTACTACCTCGACTTATGCTGCTATTATAGCCTAGTTTTGCAAGCTTATTCTTTTATTAAGCTTGTTCATGACATATGTATTATTGGAGGCCCACACTAATACATTGTCTAAATCAGAATCGGTGTATTATGGTCTGATCAACCGTAGTGCACTTGGTTCGCTCTTTGTATCACTACTTTATGTGGATTGAGATATAGTTGACTTAACTTGTTAGACGAATATACTTGCCCTCTAGACTGGTCAGAGCATATCATGTCAGGTACATAACTGTTCTGATATGAACATGCATATAAAAATTTACCAAAATAAGATTTCAATCCACAACTGCCTTGGCAACTCCCTTTCAAAATTCTTTAGTCCCTTCGAATCCCATACTTGTATTATATTACCTCCTCCTTGAACTCTTTATTATTGTTTTCTGTCTTCCCCTATTTTGGAAAGACGAACGTTCGTTCTTAGTATAAGTTTGATACACGAATAGTACTAGATATACCCCATAGGCCAAGCACTCATGATGACAAACAAGAGAGCGCGGCCACAGGAAGCCGTAGATACAGGTACGACCTTAGTCATATGTGTCATTGCATACTCATGACCCCCTTTATGACACGAGATCTTAGGTGCATAGTAGACGTAGAATTATATAGGTGTTGGTTTAGCAATTATGAGGATATACTGATATTTTACCCAGATGGCATATATGCGATGCTAATAGATGACGCGAGTAGGAGTAGTAGTATTCTTTTTCTATCACCATCTCGCCCCCTTGGGTGGCTCATCTTCTCTTCTCTATCCATTCATTATCTCGTGCTTAATTCTCCATATCGTAGTTACGTCTTTTTCGTGCCAACATGAATTGTTGGTCTACTTCGACCCCATTCTTAGTTTTGTTAGTTAAAACATAAATGGTTTAGCAGATGCTTAATAACTAAAGGATGAGTTCTTAATAATAACCCTTATGTATATGACCTATAGTAATATCTGTATCCTCTTATTATTTTAAAAACCATGTATAGCATCCCTTAGGCTAATAGGAATTTGTTAGACTGTTTGAACTAGTTTATACTTTTAATAGTTTTATAAGTTAGTCAAGACTTTAACTTTTGCCCAAAAACTTAGACTATGCCTAGGAAAGAATTGAA
Source organism: Iris macrosiphon (assembly GCA_036927795.1). Classification (NCBI taxonomy): domain Eukaryota; kingdom Viridiplantae; phylum Streptophyta; class Magnoliopsida; order Asparagales; family Iridaceae; genus Iris; species Iris macrosiphon. The sequence continues at coordinate 310,350,204 of JAYESA010000004.1, read as the reverse complement.
GGCACTGGTTACGAACTGACAACTATGACAAATCGCTGGCAAAGTAGCGACAACTGCAGCTATACCGTTGTAGTAAAGTAGTCGAAGTATTTACAGACATATTGGTCAGGTGGCATGGCAGTATTAGACTACGATACTTGACGGTTACAAAGAAAAATCATGGTTGTGAGATTCAAGACAAATACCCCAAGATTCTCGATCCAATAAATATATTCGTCTTACAACCTAGACAATAGTCTCAAGAGACTGTGACTACTAGTAGAACTTTTGTAAGTTGGGTAGTGTAGACGAGTTAGAGGATAATAAGATAGTGTATGGACAATAAATGAGAAGTGTTAGAATGACAGACCATGACTTTTAGGAAGCACTGCTAGATAGCTATGTAGTGTAATAGATATAGTGATTATTATGAATATGGGTTAGTGTCAATTTCGAGGACGAAATTTTTGTAAGTTGGGTAGATTGTAAACCTTCTCACCCAAAATAGGTATTTTGTGTATATTTTATATTATTATATTTATTATAGATTATTTTAAATATTGAATTTCTTTAGAGTATTCTCTTAGTTAATTAGAAAATAATTTTTTTGATATATTTACTTATATAAATATTTATTTAGAATTATTTTTAGGCTATTTTAGATTTTTTGAGATTTTTCTAGAATTTTTAGGTAATTAAAACATAGGGAACGTAAATTTCTAAGACTTCTATGATTTACTATACGACCATACTTGCATGTTGTTCCTACCAAATATTTATTTTATTTTAAAATATTTAATTATATTTTTCTGTAATTTATTTAGAATTTTAAGAAATTTATTAGATTTTTAAAATTATTTAAGATTTATTTGGATATATATAGTCTTAATATTAGATAGATGCTAATTTAGTGTTAATAGATATTAATAAGATTTTATAAATTATTTGTATTATCTTTAATTATATTTAAGATTATAAATTATTGAGATAAATTCAAACTCTATTTTAAATTAATTCAAATCCTGAACCTACTAGGAAAGCAACTTCATGCATATCCTATCCTTATTTAAATTCATCATAATCCTATCCAAATTAACCAATCCTAGTCGTATTTAATTAAGTAGTGTCCACCATTATAAATACCTCATCCTTCATATTTTTCTTCCCCAAATTTCTCTCTTTTCGTCTAAAAATAGTCAAAATTCGTCATAAATTCAGCCTCATTTTCTACTAGTTATGACGAATTAAAAAGACGATATCTCCTAGCTACGGACTCCAAACGTGCTCCAGTTTTTTTTGTTAGAACTATATCAAGGTTATTTTTCTGAATATATAAATTATTTTAATAATTTAAGAACCTATTTTTCCAGAAAATTCTAAAAGTGCCAGCTGTTCAAAATCAGACGCATTTTGGTATTTTCGAGATTTCGGTTGATCCCGAACTCAGAATTATGAACCGTTTGAAGTTTCGGAAAGCTGACATGATAAAATTCCAGAAAAGTATTTTTCTAGAATTTAAAATATAATTTTATTCTACTGTAAAATTTGTGCAACGTAGACGTAAATAGAAAACTACCAAAAACTATCATCTGTGCGCCCTAGTGGACATAACTCTTTACCGACTTGTGATTTTATAAAACCGTCAAATATGGTGTTCATATAGTACTGAAATATATAGGATTTCATTCACAAATCCAGGATTTGAGTTGGTTGACTTTTTGGTCAACGGATTGCCTCGATTTGCGTGCCATGGATCACAAATCCGTAAAGTTGACTTTCTTTGGACCAAAATTAGGGTTTAACAATAAAATCAGATTATAATAAGATTAAAATACTATTTTAGGTTATTTTATTCAAAATTAAAATAAATTAAATGGAGGAACCTATTTATCCACTTTTGTAACCTAACTTGTTTAATTTATGTGACGGGTAGATCATACGACGCCTTGAGTTGGGACTTCATCCTTTTTAGACCAGGCAAGATACCTTGCCAAATTGCTTACAGTATTTTGCATGCTTAGTATATTTCTGTATATTTATTGCATTTCTGTATATTTCTTGCATGTGTAGTTTTCTTTCAGTCATTACTATGTATTAGATATGTTGACACACACAAAACACTTAGTATCATCGAGGACAATCATTAGGTGTATGGGCTTTTAACCACTCTGGTAAACCGTAGTAACTAGCATGCACTATGGTGGTCGTGTCCGATGGTTGCTACCCCCGAGGTATGTCGATTGATGGAGTCCGAGGGTCGCTACCCCCGAGGTATGTCGGCTGATGATGTCCACTGACGAGTGTGTGAGTGTGAGATTTAGATCGAGTAGCCTACCCTTGCCCATACGTCAAAAAGTTGTCCTCATTTGCATTCATATAGATTGTCTTGTACAGCGTACTTACATATTTTCTACCTATTATGCATGTTTACTGTATTTAAATTGGCTTGTTGTTCTGTATCTTGTTACGTCCCTCTGAGGACCTGGTCTCCTTCCAGGTGTATCTGTTCTTGAGTAATTGCAGGAGCGCAGATACGGATGGTTACATATGTTTTGAGGATGTCTTCTCTCCGAGCCCCATGATTGTTAGCTGGTATTCCTATATTGTGTTATTGTGTTATATTTTTCCATTCGAGTTGGTAGTAAATTTGTTTTCATCCAACTATCATCCTTAGATACTTATATTGAGATCTAGTTTCATAGATACTGGTTATTTATTTATATTGATTTTTTGTGGATGAGATTTAGATTATATCCTGTGACTTATGACATATGTTTATACCACTTGTGGATTGATATTCATATTACAGCGTATGTGTGGATTTTTGTTTCCATATATTGGAGTTGCCATATCCATACGGCTGGCATGCTTACGTGTTCCTAGTCGTACGTATTTTGGGACTGGGGCGTGACAGACCCTCCATCGCTCCCAGCCAACATTCAGCCATCGATAAAGGGTAAGTTTTGTTGGAGAAGACGAAGGGAAACACAGAGACTTGTGTACATAGTTGGACGCATGGATCCGTCTATGCGCCAACTTTTTACTGTCGCATGGGTGGCCACATAGACGACCCGACAGCATAGCCGATTCCGCCACATGTGGGGTTGTGCCGGATAGTAACTTGTGCCGCATAGGGGCCATGTCACATAGATTATTGGTACCGTATAGTCTGCTCAGCCTCAGAGTTTCCTGGGCCGCATATGTATATCATTATAGAACACTTCTGACTAAACACTTTTATGATTTTCGTAGTGACTTTGACTGCTACACCTTATGGCAAATTGGTACTTGGGCAAAACGTGCTACCTTTGAACATGAATCTGAGGGATCTTGTGTAGAAGCATGAAAAATACGCTGGAGAATTATACACGTAAAACCCCCAACGTGTATGAAGTACGCATAAAACAGAAGCTTCAGCGCTGTGTGGTGTAAAATATGACTTCAGAGTTGCCCGCGTAAAGCAGCACTTCAAGGCTGTTTTGGCATAAAAGGTTGCTACACCTCCCTCCGGCGTAAACTATGTCTGCTTTTAATGCAACGTGAAGTTATACGAGAAACTCTTCGTATTCCTCGAATGAACCTGTCTGACAGAACAGTGAACCTGACTCCTGACAAAGAGCACTGCACGACGATCGAGAGGACGGCTGTAATGATGATTCTGTATAGAGCCCCAGACTGTCATTTAGTGGCATATCATTGATACAAGTCATTTTTACGCACTCAAGGAATACGCTGCCTATTTTTACAGGCAGAAATGTGCCTTTACGCTCAAGATGAGACAAAACCAAATGCCACGTCAAAAGCTGTTCTTCGTACAGAACTCGAGTCATATCTCTGCAGTTAATACGCGAGATGGGGGCAGATCTATACATTTAATTCACGAGATTTGGTTCTACTTTTAATGACTGGGAGAGCTAAAATTAGGGCTAATATGCTCACATCACTATCCCTGCATATTACGCCAACCAGGCTATTTTCAACTATAGGAGCACGCCGTATGCTATCTCCTCGAAATACGCCAACCAGGCTATTTTTAACTATAGGATCACGCCGTATGCTATCTCTTCAAAATACGCGAACTCTGGCTATATTTGCAAAGTTACGTGATAAGGCTATTTGGCCCAGAATATGCTCAAAACATCAGTCAGGGAGGATAATTGGCTAGTTTACGCTGGTTACCTACCTATGCAGCATCAAGCTTTACGCAGAACTTGGCTTTTACGCTAACAAGACAACTATTTGGCTTTTTATGCCAATAAGACAGCTATTTGGCTTTTATGCCAACAAGACAGCTATTTGGCTTTTACGCCAACAGGACAGCTACTTGGCTTTTACGCCAACAAGACAACTATTTGGCTTTTACGCCAATAGGACAGCTATTTGGCTTTTACGCCAACAAGACAGCTATGTGGCTTTTATGCCAACGAGATAGTTATTCGGCTTTTACGCCAACTATCTCTACGCGAGGGGCAGTTACCTACGTGGCTTGCATGTCGTGGTCTTCGAGAAATAGTTATACGCGTTACCTCTTAATGGGACACGCGTCACACGCGGATTCAGGAGATCATTCAGATGTGGGTAGCAGTTATTATAACCGCCGCATAAAAGGTGCAACTCTCTCCACTAATTGGCTTCTACGTCGACTGGTCAGTTACTGTGACCGAGCTCTATAAATAGAGACTTCCGATCACAGGAGAGGAAGGTCAGAAAAAAGGTCAAAAAAAGAGAGATCGGAATCAGAGGAGATCAGAGAGAGAGCACATACAGAGAGTGTTGATTGACAACTTTGGCAACGAAAGTTCAATCCCTCCTGCAATCTTTGAAGCTTCTTCTTCTTCTACATCACTTCTTTGTCATCGTGTGGTCCAAGGGACAAAGTGGTCGACCGCAAATCAGAGTCCTATAGCAATATTCCCCAGAATCATTTTTATTGTACTTAACATCCTCGTATAGGATTAATTGTACTTTCTTTTTTCATGTTTGTAAAGAAAGAAAGGGTTTCGTATAAACCTAGTTTTATTTCTCTGTTTATTATCAAACACAAAATGGCGACTCTGCTGGGGACTACTTTCTCATCTGACGAGAAAGACATTGCTCAACACGATGCTGTATCTGTCAGATCAACGAAGAAGATGTTGGTCGTCCAATTCGACCAATCTGCTTATGAAGACATGCTTCGTGCAGGGGGTAGCTCTTATCCCCTCTCTGTCCAAGACAACAGGAAGGTGCGTAAAGTATGGATGCCCCGGACATCCTCTACCCTTCCTGCGGACTCTCTCTCTCTCCGACCAACAAGGTTGTGACAACACAACCTATACGCCTTGCGTGTAAAAATCCGTCTCCCGTCTGTAACATGGTAGACACAATTTTTGGCAATGCCCTAGTGCCAATCCAGAAGTCTAGAATACGCTCTTTGCATAAAACTTCGTCTCCCATCTGTGACATGGCAGACAAAATTTCTGACAAGGCCTCAGCGCCAATTCAGAAATTTCGAACGCGCCCTGCGTGTAAAACTTCGTCTCCCATCTGTGACGTGGCAGACAAAATTTCTGACAAGGCCTCAGTGCCCGCACGAAAATTTCAAACGTGCCTTGCGCGTAAAAATGCATCTCCTATCTATGATGTGGCCAGTGGACCCTTGGAACACATCAAGGGAAAATAAGTGGCGAATCTCCCAACCTCTAGAGTTGTACGCCACCAAGAGAAGAAGATTACGCGTGAAGCTGGAGGCTGTTGGAGGACTCCACCTGTTTTACGCAAATCTGTGCAAAGCTCCAGATTATACCAGCATAAGTCCATCCGCATAAAGAAGACCTGCTTCATGGGGTGATGGATCGTATGCTACTCACCTGGGCGAACTGTTGTATACTTATGGCAGAGAGAGGGTCATGGTTCCCAATATCCGCGCTCCTACTGATGTAGAAAGGCAGAATAAGCCTTCTTCTTCTTCTTCTGTTAAACCCCCTGATTTGCGTGATTTCTTGATCCAGAAGCGCAAAGACAGAGGATCTTTTAACATGTCTATTACACCCCCTAGGGATCATTGTTGTAATAGTCATCAAGTTGTAGTTAACTACTGCTGTTCTAAGGCAAAACGGTCAGTTTTTGACCGGTTGAACTACTCTTTGTCTCTACAGAAAGAAGAACCGACATTCGCATCAGTAAACATGGCTTCACATATTCCTAGAGGAAGGTCAAGTTCAAGACGTCATCCCTCTAGAACTCCAAGCCAAAGGAGATTTGACAGACTCCTTGAGAATATTGAGGCAGGTATTTTTTGAAACACCCGCTCGAGGTCACGGCAACCGGCTTCATATTCTTCTGATTCCGATACTGGGGATCACCAGTTTTTTGAATCTGATGCTGAAAGTATAGACTCAATCTCTACAGAGATTTATACTAATCCCTCAGTAGCATCCATAGAAATGGGAGTTTATGCCATTGGAGATGAACATGAAAAGGCTTCCCCATCAGGAAGTACTGAGCAACGCATTGCTGTATTGGAAGCATCGCTTAAAGAGATACATTCCATGATGGAGAGTATGCGTCAGATGATGGTGACTCAACATGCAGCTGCAATAGCTCAAATATCGGTTCCTCTGACTCAACTACGTGTGGGGGTGGACCTACCACTATCCAACGCAAACCAGGAGCCTGTTCTAAATCAAGAGTCAGCAGCTCCTCAACTTCTTAACTCGGAGAACGTATTGCCTCCTGTTGGACTTATAATACAACTGATCTCTCACCACTCTGCGGTCCCTTTCCCAGTTGAAGATCCGATGCACGCAGTTCAAGAATTAAAAGCCCAATTTGATGCCTTGAAGCATAAGGATCAGCCCAAGAAGTTGGGAATCAACCAGCCATACCCAGTTATCTGGGACGAGATCCCTTTTCCACCTAAATACAAACCACAAGCTATGATTTTGTTTGAGGGAAAGACGTCACCAAGCCAGTACATAAACTACTTTAGCATGATGACAGTGTTGTTACAGGGGAATGACGCACTTCTCACTCGAGTGTTTAAAGGCTGTCTGTCTGGAGTGGCCTATCAATTGTACCGTAGTCTATCGGACAACTGTATTACTTCTTTTGAAGATTTCAAGACTCTGTTCTTCGCTCGATTCTACGAAGGAGGAATAGACATGTCTATGTCATCACTTATCGAAGTAAAGCAGAAGGAGAAAGAGAGCGTTCGTACTTTTATCGAACGTTTTTGTCAGGCTACCTTGCAGATGCCTCCCGGAGTTTCGGATTCTGCCTTGGTGGACATTTGTAGGAAGAACCTTCTTCCGCTGATCTCAGTGTTCACGGGACCATATCAGTTTCATGATTGGCCCTCATTTATCATATCAGCGGTAGCCGCTGAAGATAGCAGTCGGAAGGCTCGTGACAATGGAATCATGATCTCTACCTCTGATAGAGGGAAGCGGTCATCCTCCAATAACGACCATACTCGTAGTTCCAAAGGAAAAGAAGCTTTGGAAATCAACACGTCCAGGCAACATATTCCAGAGACTACGCAGACGAATCCTGGGACTTCCAGGCCTAAAGAAGAATATTCTTTTGACGACGACGGTATTTCGAGCATATTCGATTGTCTAGTCAAAAGTGGCAAGCTTACTCTCCCTGAGGTAAAGCGGCCAAATGAAGTCGGCAGTACCAATAACCCTAAGTACTGCATTTTCCACAGATACATACATCATCCCACAAAGGCATGTTATGTACTAAAAAGAAAAATCCAGGAGCTGATCGACGCTAAGGCCATCACTCTGCGTAATACCGAGAAGACGGTCACTGCCAATATGATCTCACTCCAGTTTGGCAATCTGCCCCCTCAGGAAGTTCCGGATGGGGTAGTACCTATTCCATGGACGATGATAAAGATTATTAATCTTCCTCCGACCAGGGGTCAAAATCATGACCTGGTACCCCTAACTACCAAGAGTGGGGAGATCATGTGGGTCCACCCTGATCTGGTGCCAGAAATTGAGGAAGAGACTCAAGCTGCTAAAGCTAAGTCTAAAAAGAACTCAAGATGCAAACCATGCCATATGGTTGCAATATCCCCGACATCAGAAGAAGAGGCTTTGGCAACCGGAACCAGGTCAGGCAAGGCCTACCTCAAGGACTATAGAGGGAACCAGGGGGAACCAACGGCAGACACTTCAGCTGCCAAACCTCCAGAGCCTGAACCTGTTATGTCAGAGGCGAGTCCTTCTAGACCAACTTCGGTGGACAAGGGCAAGCAAAAAGAAGTTCGTTTTGATAAACCTTTGAAGAATATTCAAAACAAAGGTTTAGAAAAAATATATAACTTCGACATCTTGGCCAGTTGGCTAACACTCCGGCCAGATTGTCCATTTTTGAGCTACTTAGCCTATCCAAAGACACTCGTCAAGCCTTGAGTGAAGCATTAATGCAGGCGAATGTATGCTTGACTCAGCTCAAGTCCCCTGATAAAGAGCCTGTGGCATGTCCTCAATGCCATGTGTGATGGAAGTGGTCCCTAATATCACTTTCACTCAAGAGGACATGTTGTTGAAACATAACAAGCATGACAGGCCTCTTTATTACACTAGATACGTCGGCTCCATGGAGATAGACCGGATTCACATAGATCCGGGATCGTCGATTAACATTATCCCTCACAGTCTGTTAAGATCGTTGAGAATCCCTACAAGCGAACTGGCTTACACTACCACCACAATCGTGGGTTTTAATGCTAGGAAGAGCAAACCGTTGGGAAAGATTCGTTTGAGGATCCAGATTTGCAACCTTAGATCAGTAGCTACATGCTACGTCATTGATTCAGAGGTATCTTACATCATCCTATTGGGCAGACCTTGGATCCACGATCACAATATTGTCCCTTCAACTCTACACCAATGCTTCAAATATGTAGACGCCCAAGGGACAGTAAAAATAGAGTTTGCTGATCTCAATCCTTTTAAAGGAGTTGAGTCCTACTATTCTGATGCCATGTTATACACCCAAGACTACATGAAGGAGGTGTCAGGCAAGAAGGAAGAGGAATCCTACCAGGAGCCAGGAGAACCATCTGTTGAGCAACCTTTGTCAATCCAGGTGAAAGGGCGGACTACCCGTCCGAAAGTCATGGAACCCATGGCTATCCACTTGGGCAAAACCAAATCGGGAGGAGGAAGTGATCCTCTAGTTATCACTCTGAACCAGAAGACCCCACCTTTGGTCATCAACCTTAGGCGCAACAAGCAGCCGACTGATGTAAATACAACCGGAAATGTGGTTTCTGACAATAATAAAGATTCTCTTTTCCAGTATACTGACACTCAATTTCCTAATCAGGAATCCTCCCCCCATAACGATATAGAACCTATAGCACAAAAATTCTTGGAAGCTATAGACTCCTATCATCCGTATGTATAGGAAGTAGCGTCAATGTCTAATGTCATCACGACATATGGGCCACATGAAGATTCTATCTTTATTGTTCTACCTACTCGCAACGATCAGCATCCAATAGTCTTCGGTCGCATACGAAACAAAGTAATTGTACAAGAACATTCTCACGAGTCTGTTGCTGGGAAAATGCAGGTTCACAGATATAGTCCACATGCTTTGAAGATTATGCAAAGCATGGGTTATGACTTAAAGTTGGAGCCAGGCCTCAACTATAGGAAAGACAGACGAATGTCGTTGCATGGTGATCCCTACTGTCAATGAACTCATTTTGGGTTAGGGTATACCACACATCTTGCAACTTCCAACGACTCTGAGTCAAGTGAGGAGACCATTTCCTCTTTTTAAGACGATTTGTCATCCTCCTATTCAGATGGTGAACTCAAACAGGCATTATCATTAAAAATGGTGTTGACAGATTCTCTCGAAACAGCGGGACAAGAATCTGAACCATTTAAAGATGAATCCTAGGATCAGCAAATGGATACACAATGGAAACTTCGGTTCAAGCAAAGAGAACCACCCACTGAATATAAAGTTATCCAAATTAATATTGGGGATGAATTTTCACCAAAGCCGATATTTATCAGTAACAATCTTTCCGAAGAAGAAAGGGAAGAAATGATCCAACTGATAAAAGAATATATCGATGTCTTTGCGTAGAATTATGAGGATATGCTAGGTCTTGATCCTAAGGTGGCTACACATAAACTCAACATACGGCCCAAGTCAAATCTTGTAAAGCAACACCAAAACTGGTTCCGCCCGGATATGATGGATGCCATTGAAGCTAAAATCAAGAAGCTAATAGCCTATGGGTTCATCCGAGAAGAACAACATCCTGATTGGATTGCTAATGTTGTCCCGGTTATGAAAAAAAATGGGAAAGTGCGTGTCTGCATCGATTTCCGAGATCTGAATGCCGCCTGCCCTAAAGATGAGTTCCCTCTTCCTATTACAGACGTCATGATCGATAATACGTGCGGTTTTGAGCGCATGTCTTTCATGGACGGATTTTCAAGATACAATCAGATTAAGATGAATCCTGAAGATGAGAAGCATACTGCCTTCCGTACACCATTGGGGGTATATTGCTATACGGTTATGCCTTTCTGATTGAAGAATGCCGGGGCTACCTATCAGCGAGCTGTGAGTAACAAATTCTATGAGCACTTACGAAAAATGGTGGAATGTTACGTGGATGATATTGTTGTCAAAAGCTACCTCAAGGCTAACCACATCCAAGACTTGAAGACAGTATTCGAGTTGATGCGCCAACATCAACTCAAAATAAACCCCACAAAGTCCTTTCTCGGTGTATCCAGTGGCAAATTCTTAGGATTTGTCATTACCGCTAAAGGCATTCAAGTTGACCCTGATAAAGTAAAGGCTATCCTAGAAATGTGACCGCCCCGTAATCTGAGAGAACTCAGGGGATTTCAAGGTCGTCTAGCTTACATCAGGAGATTCATATCCAACCTCTCTGGAAGATGTCAACCTTTTTCTCGCCTGATGAAGAAAGGTGTGTCATTCATATGGGACGAAGCCTGTCAGCAAGCGTTTAATGACATCAAATGCTATCTTAATAATCCTCCAGTTCTGTGCCTCCCATCATAGGAAGACCATTTTTGCTGTATGTTCGAGCAATGGATCATTCTTTAGGGGCTCTTCTCGCACAGAAGAACAATGAGGGTCATGAACATGCTATCTACTATCTAAGCAGGATGATGGTCGGAGCTGAACACTTGTACAATCCAGTGGAAAAAGAATGCTTGGCCCTAATGTTTGCCATTCAGAAGATGCGACATTACATGACGGTCCAGACTATTCATATCATCTCTAGAATCAATCCTCTTCGGGTATTGATGAATAAGCCAAGTATTCTTAATTCTCGACTCGCGACTTGGGCAATGCTATTGACACCATATGATATGGTGTATGTCCCTCAGAAGTCCATCAAAGGTCAAGCCTTGGCTGATTTCTTAGCTGCCCATCCAATTCCGGAAACCTCCAAATTATACGAGGATATTTTCGACGAAGTTGCATAATGTAATTCGGCAATGGAAGGTGATACATGGCAGCTATTCTTCGATGGTGCCTCCAGGACTGGTCCCAGGGGAAATGTGGGTTCAGGAGTGGAAATTGTTCTGGTAACTCTTGATAAACTCGTCATCTATCGAGCATATTCTCTTAGCGAACCCTGCTATAATAATATGGCAGAGTATAATGCTCTACTAATCGGGCTTCAAGTCGCTAAAGAATTGGATGTTGAATACCTGAAAGCTTTTGGTGATTCCCAGCTGATCGTCAATCAGGTCAGAGGAATATATAAAGTCCGCAATCCAGACCTCATTCCTTATCACCAAACAACGATCGAGATAGCCATGTCTTTCAAAGGATTCTTTTTAGAGCATGTGCCTCGATCTCAAAAATTGGAAGCTGATGCTCTGGCCAGCCTAGCTGCAGATCTAGCTATTCCGATAAGAATACAAAATTCGATGATCCTTCTTAACAGAGATTTATTCTGTATGAAAAATAATTTTTACGTAGAACGCAGCCACGCTGTAAACACGGTTCCTCCTAAGAGAGACTGGAGAAGTCCCTTTATAGACTTCGTATCATACAGAATCTTACCAGAAGATCCTAAAGAAGCAGTATCTACCAAAAGACGATCATTACGCTTCTATTTTGATGCTTCTTCGCAAAGTCTATATCGCCGAGCATACGATGGACTGTTGTTACGATATCTCTCTGACGATGATGCAAAACAGGTTATCCGAGAAGCTCATGACGGTGTATGTGGAGCACATCAACCCGATCCTAAGTTACAGGATCGTATCAGGAGGATGGGCTACAACTGGCCTACCATGATCACAGATGCAGTAAAATATGCCAGACAATGCAAAGCCTGTCAGGTTTATGCGGATTTTATACATCAGCCTTCTGAGTACTTACATCCTACCATTGTATCATGGCCCTTTGAAGCATGGGATATGGATATCATTGGTCCTATTCATCCTTCGTCTTCTAGAGGACATCGGTTCATATTAGCTGATCACGGATTATTTCTCCAAATGGGTGGAGGCGATCCCTCTTAATGAGGTGAAGACATCCAACGTGATCAGCTTTATCAAGCACCACGTAATTTATCGTTTTGGGATACCCCGAAGGATAATTCATGATAATGGGCCTCAATTCATCAGCCAAGCATTTTATCGATTTTGCGATAAGAATCGGATACAGAATATGGCCTCGACGGCTTATAATCCTGCTGCTAATGGTTTGGCGGAAGCCTTCAACAAAACCATCATCAAACTCTTGAAAAAGTTCGTCTCTTCGAACAAAAGAGATTGGAATAAGAAGCTGGGGGAATGTCTCTGGGCATATCGTACAACGGTACGAACACCAACAGGTTGTACCCCATTTTTATTAGTTTATGGGTGTGAAGCAGTTCTCCCCATTGAAATCCAAATTCCATTACTCAGAATAGCAGTGGCTAATGAGTTGACTCAGGAAAGTAATGATCACTTAAGGCTTCAAGAGCTAGAAGGATTAGACGAGAAACGCCTTTAAGCTCAACAACGTATTACGTTCTACCAGGCACGCATTTCTAGATCTTTTAACCAAAAAGTGAAGGAAAGAGTGTTCAAAGTTAGTGAGCTAGTTCTAGCGGTGAAGAGGCCAATGATCATTACACACAAAAGTAAGGGCAAGTTACAGCCCAAATGGGAGGGCCCTTATGTGATTGAAACCATATTTTCAAATGGCGCTTACAGATTAGCCAAGCCTAATGGAGACTTGATAATTGTAAACTCCCTCACCCAAAATAGGTATTTTGTGTATATTTTATATTATTATATATTTATTATAGATGTTGAATTTATTTAGAGTATTCTCTTAGTTAATTAGAAAATAATTTTTTTTAGTATATTTACTTATATAAATATTTATTTAGAAATTATTTTTAGGCTATTTTAGATTATTGGGATTTTTCCATAATTTTTAGTTAATTAAAAACTAGTAACACTAATTTTCTAGGACTTTGAAGAATTTATTTTATGTTCAAACTTAATTAAAAATATTCCAAACTTTTATTTTAGGTTCTAAATAATAAAATATATTTTCTAGAATTTTTTGGGAATTTTCTGATTATTTTTAGCATTTATTTTGAGTTAATTATAAAAAACTGAATTAAAAACTAATTTCTGAAAAAGAAAACCCAAAAAGTAATTAATTCTGCCCAGTCAGCAAACAGGGTGCCCACCTGTCAGCCTCCAGCAGTGAACAGTGCCGGGCCCGCCTGTCAGTGACCGCTGAGTGGGTGCGATCCGAGCCGAGCCGACCTCGAGCCGAGCCGAGACCGAGTTCGACTCGGACTCAGCTGAGCCGAGCCGCATCGAACTGCGACCGTTCGATCTGGGCGGGGCTGCACGGATGGCTGCCACGTGGCGCTCTCCGAGCCGCGGCTGCACTCTCTCTCCTCTATATATATATTAGTTTAGTTATTAATTTTTAGGGTTTTCTTTGAGCCGATTTTTGGAGAATTGCCATCTAGGGTTCCTTCATCTTCCAGAAGCCATTGCGCATAGCTCCGGACTCCAAACGAGGCCTAGTTTCTTGTGTTAGAAAGATATTGAGGTTAGATTTTTGATTGCATAATTTATTTTACGAAATTATGAGAATTAAATTCTAGAAAATTCGTAGAGCACAGCATATCCGAAAATAGACGTGTTCCGATGTTTTTGCGATTTCGGGAGAACCAGGAATCAGAATCATGAACCGTTTAAAGTTTCGGAAAGATAATGTCTAGATAATTAACATATGTTTTTCTCAGAATTTAATTCGAAGTATTTATATACTGTTAATTCTGTAGAACTTCTAGGTTAGAATTTAACCATCGGTGCACAATACAAAATTTGTATGTGCCATAATTTCCAAACGAATTTGAATTCGGACGAGCCGTAAATTCGAGCATGTTTTTGACACTGAAATCTACCGGAAATCATGTATGAAAATTGAGTTTGTGTCGGTTAACTTTTCGGTCAACAGATCGCCTCGATTTGCGTGCCATGAGTCTCGAGTTGATAAAATTCAATTTCTTTGGACAAAATTTAGGAATTAACATAAAAATCAGAATAATAAGATTAAAATAGGATTTTAGAGTAATTATTCCAGAATTAAATAAATTAAAATAAATTATCTTTTGACGTGATAAATTTGTAATACATAGGCTATTTGGACTGTGACTTGGACTCTGATTCATACCAGCAGCAGGACCCCAGGCAAGATACCTTGCCAAATTATTTACAGTACTTTGCATGCTATTTATATTTATTTTTATTTATTTCATTTCTGTATAGTTCTTGCATGTGTAGTTTTTCTCCAGTTATTACTATTTATTAGATATGTTGACACACACATGGCACCTAGTATCATGGGAGGACAATCATTAGGCGTATGGGCTTTTAACCACTCTGGTAAACCGTAGTATATAGTTCACACTACGGGCGTGTGTCGCGCTGGTCGCTACCCCAGAGGTATGTCGATTTATGTAGACTCGCGCTGGTCGCTACCCCAGAGGTATATCGATTTCTGATGTCCATTGACGGGTGTGTGAGTTGTGAGGCTTAGATCGAGTAGCCTACCCTTGCCCATACGTCGAAAAGTTATCCTCATTTGCATTCATATAGATGGTCTTGTACAGCGTACTTATTTATTTTCAAATTATATGCATGTTTACTGTATTCAAATTGGCTCGTATTTTCTGTATCTTGTTACGTCCCTCTGAGGACCTGGTCCGCTGCCAGGTGTATCTGTTCTTGAGTATTTGCAGGAGCGCAGATTCGGATGGTTCTATATGCTTCGTGGATGTCTTCTCTTCGAGCCGTGATTGCTAGCTGGTATACGTATATTGTGTTTGATTGTGTTGTACTTATATTGTATTTACCTCTCTATTCGAGTTGGTAGTGGATTTGTCTCTATCCAACTATCATCCTTAGATACTTCTTATTGAGATATAGTTTCATAGATACTGGTCATTTATTTATATATGATTTTGGTGGATGAGATTTAGATTATACCCTGTGACTTGTGACATATGTTTTATACCACTTGTGGATTTGATATTCATATTACAGCGTACGTGTAGATTTGGTTTCCATATATTGGAGTTGCCATATCCATGCGGCTGGCATGCTTACGTGTCCTAGTCCTACGTATTTTTGGGACTGGGGCGTGACAATAATGGCTCCTATCAATGACAAATTCCTGAAGAAGTACTATGCTTAATCTCTCTTGCTTAAACGAAGTATGATGAAGATCTCATTCTAACGATACTACGTACAAAGACTGGTTGGATCATATTCTATCATGTTATTATGACCTCTGAATAGATATGTTTAACTAATTTGAAACTTCAAAACCTATCACGTCCATATTACCTCTGATAGTGTTTTGTATACAAATTTAGTTGGAACATATTCTATCATGTCCATATAACCTCTGAATAGATATATCCAACTGAAACTTACCGAAAGTATATCATGTCCATATTACCTATGATATCACTTTCATCCTAGTCTATCATTTATATTCAAAAGTGATAGGTCCACAAAATCAGAAAAAGTATCTTTATTATCTCTGGGAATAGCAAAATTACAAAAGAAACAAAATGGTACATCATTGGGGAGGAGCCGTTAAATCACGGATCTGTTGCGCCAAGGCAGCCATCCTCTCATTCCTGGAGTTCAAAATGTTAGTGCGAGCCCGTTTCAGTCGTGCCTCGTTATCGCTCAAGCGAGATAGTTCGGACCGAGCATCAACAAAATCGGCGCGGATGACACCCGCATGTGCCAAGTTTTGCTGAGCTGTATCCGTTTGGCCCTTCAGCACACCTCGAACTGCCGACGTCTTGAGAGCCCGCTCCCTTGCCTGAGCGAGTTCAGCTTCCAATTCTCGGACCCTCGCTTCATTTTCTTACATTCGGCCTGGCACTTCGCTAGCTGAGGAATAACCTCCACCAAGACAGCCTGCTCTTCATCCATCTCTTGCTGCTGTTCCTGGATAGACTTGTTTAAAGATTCTATTTGCTCAGCAAGTTCCGCAGTCAAGTAGTCGTACTCAGCCCAAACCAGATCATCTACGCTGCCTCAGGATAGTTGTAAATATTCGTTAATGGGTTGTTCTAAACCATTAACTATTTGCTCTAGCTTATTAGATCTTTCAGCATTGTTGAAATTTCTAATCGGCACTATGGTGAGAATAGAGGACGTCTTCAGAGCATCAAAGCTTAGATTTTTCTCTAGCACCATGGATATCAGTTCTTTCAAAGTGAGGTAGAATATGCTAGTGTATTATTCAACTAGCGTGGCAAAGATCGGATGTATGTTGGGAGTGGCTGCAATACCGATAAATCTTCCTCCAGGAATGACTGTAGAGGATATCGCCACAGTCGTTGCCTCTACAGATGGCGCGATAAAAGAAGGGACACCAACAACGGTTGAAATTGCTAGTATACTCAACGAAGGAGGCACAGTCGAGATGGTGGGCTCATCCTTCTCTGATGTTATTTGGACTGCTACTGGCGAGATGACACCCGAGAATGTTGCGGATGAAAGATCGGCAGCTTCAAAGCATGCTTCTTCGACATCGAGCATCGTCGTTTCATCAAATAGATCCGCAACAAAGTCAGAAGTTGTGTCAACTCTGCCCTCCCCAGAGATGTCTTCACCTGAAAAGAAGACAAGAGAAAGTTAATATCAATTTGATGTTAATTTTCATGAAGAAAACGTGAAGACAACATTTACCCATGGCCGATGGCATGTATGTTGCGTCTGCAGCCTGTATAGCTAAATTATTTCTTAATGATGCTAAACAAGCTGTCATACCTGGAGAAGAGGGTGCACCAACTGACGTTTGAGGATAATCATCCCAGTCATCACCCAGATCCACTTGAGGTTCATCGGGTGGAATCTCACTGGAAATACTTACAGACGAAGGAGGGGTTACTCTCATTATTGGTCTGGATAAAGGTATATTGATTCTGAATATGCTCGGTCTCGAAGGCGACCTCGAAGTACTACCAGTAGCGGTAGTAGCGGCAATGATCGCGAGCAAAGAATCTCCAGCACTGTCAGCCGGAACTATGGAGGTTCCCACTCTAAAAGGCGAAGGACCTCTGATCAAAGAATCATCCCCAACTGGGGAAATAACAGTCTCACTCCTAGAAGCCCCCTTGGTGGATGTCTTTTTAGGACCTCTGACCGTCTTCTTCTTGCAGGGGGAAGGCTCTTTCAGAGTCGAAGACTTTCATTTATTGGAGATAACGAGAGGCTCTGCTGGCGGAGCTATTACGCCTCTCGGTATTATCAACAAGAACTCGTCTGCACCGGTAGTGTCTTCAC
>JAYESA010000004.1:310312385-310327385 GCA_036927795.1 Iris macrosiphon | reverse complement strand
GGCCGAAGTAATGAAGGACTGTACAGCGGTTGCTGTATGCCATGGGGTAGGATCCGCCGGGGCAGTGGCGGAGCGGCGCTGCTCCGTCAGGCCGGGCTAGCTGCGGGAAGATGACCCGACACCGGAGCAGTGGCTCGGTCAGCCGCCGGGGGTGGTTGCACAGCCGCTGCGGGGTCAAGCCGAAGCAGTCGGCCGGGGGTGTTCCTCTCCAAGAAGAAAGGAAGGAGAAGAAGAAATGAAGGAGTAGAAGAAATTCGGCTGGGAATGGAAGAGGGAGGAGAGAGAAAGAGAGGGGGGGTTTCCCAAATGTAGGGATTAGGGCCTGCTTGGGATGTGTGCATTGAAGAGGCATTTAATAGGGGAGGTATTGTGAGAATGTGTTGTCAGGATTTTTCCATTAAAAATGGGTGGTGCTGATTACATATGAAGGAATAAACTCTTCATCCAAAATGAAAGAGGAAGGGAGGCTTGACTTGGTCAAAGGAGAGGGGGCTTCTCCATTTGGCCTAGGTCAATGAGGTTAGGATACATATTTTAATAAACTACAACTAAGCCCCTTAAATTCGGGAAATTGCACGAACACATAAAATGGTGCAAAAAATTATGGAGAAAATTGCGGTTGATGATTTGCATGGCGAGGGGGTGTTGGGGGTTTGGCACGGGTTTAATTTAATGGCCGGCGAGATTAATTACGGATTAAAATAGGATTAGGCAAAATTGGTATCCCCGGTTTAAATAGAATTAAAGTGTCTCACGCTTTTAAATTAAATAGGGGCACTTGGGGTCAAAATCCGGACATGACGCAAAGGTCAAAAATGGTGGGGGGCTTGGAGTCAGTCTTGGACCCTTTAGTTGGTCCGGCTCAACGGGTTAAGTTGGTATCTCAAAATTGAGGGTAACGCCACAGGTGTCCAACACGGAATTAAATATGGATTACGGTTTCAAAAAATTGTGCAATTAATTTAGAGCACAACAAAACTGATTTTGAGTGACGGAAAGTCCAATGCCTAAATTGGCGGGTCAAGTCAGAAGTACAATAATCCGATAGAATTTATGGGCTGATATTGGGCTCCGAATAATTAAGCAATGATAGGGCACGCCAAGGGTTTTAATTAAATAAATTAAAATAACAGACAAACTCAACTCTACTCTAAACCTTAACATCTGCTGCTAATCCAAAATTTTCCCAATCCAAACCTGACTATCTATATAATTAATCGAGGGGGTTTACAGCAGCAGTACAAGCAGCAGCAGCAGTAGATGTTCGCAGCAGCAGCTAGGCAGGCATTGGCGTAGTGAGGGGGGTGTGAGAGAGATATAGATAGATAGTTATAGAGATATAGATAGATAGTTAAATAGATAGATAGATAGTTAGATAAATATATAGTTAGTTAGATAAATAGATAGTTAGATAGATACGTAGATTGATAGATAGATAGATAGATAGTTATATCTATCTAAGTGTATAGATATATATATACATATAGCTATATATATATGTATAGATACTAGATAGATATATATACATATTTGAGAGTGGGTGTAAGGTATGTGTATGTGTATTGTGGATATCTATATATATATGCATATAGATACTTAGATATGTATAATATATGATAGATATATATATATTTTAGCCTAGATTAAAGCTAGATATATATATATCTACATTCCTAGATAGCTAGTTAGAGGGATTTTAGAGCGATACCTCAATACCTTGGGATACCGAGGTATCTCAATACCTTGAGATATCCAAGGTATTGAGTTTCGAGCGGGGTATTTGAGCAATAGCCTAGGAATAGTATTGGAGTAATTTTTATATGTATATGTGTATATATTTACGCGTGCTAGCATAGGTTTTTGTGGGTTTAGGCGGGGTGCATAGCCTAGGGCGAGGTATCGGATACCGAGGGTATCCCGGTATCTCGAGGAGGCGAGTTTGAGGGTTTACTAGCTTAATGAGCTAGTTTTGACCTAGAATTTTAGGGGCACCCTAGCTTGACCTAGCTTTGACCATAATTGTCCCTGTTGACCGTAAAAGTCAATGTTTGACCTAGTTTTGACCTAGAGTTGACTTTTTGGACCCCAAGTTGACTTTTTGACCCGAATTTTACCGGTTTGACCCGTTCGACCTAGAATATCCCTGGAAGCCTATTTTTAATTATTTTATATCATTTTAACTCCTTAGAACCCTGTTTAATTCTACTTTTCGCAATAGGTTCTTGCGACACCGGTCCGGATCTCGATCCTCATCAGTTGCTCAGGACATCAGGCGAGTACCTACCTCTGATAGTTTTCATTTCATGATCGTATTTATATCACCTGTTCTAGAACTGTAATACTTGATTCTGACATAATATTGATTCTCATGTGCTATCATGTGCTTCTTGTGCTCTCGCCTTCATGTGCGCGAGCTATTATCATGTACGTAGCATATTGTGGTTGGATCCAAGAGTATTAGTGGGGGAGGGGAGTAGGAGTTGGTTATGTGATCAAAGCCAAACAATATTCATGTGTATGTCGGTTATGCAACTCACGTATAACGGAGTTATCGTAGTATTTTTTTCATGTGTAACCTAAGCCGATCATATAACGAACTTGTGCTCAAGGCACTTAGCTAGTATTCATGTTTTCTCACATGCAGTTACTTCTCTACTTGTATTGTTCTCCAGTTTATATTGCAGCTACTTATTTTGCTTCGTCATGTATTTATTTCCTGTGCATCTTGTATATTTTTCTATTGCTCGTCATATACACCTTACCATGTATTTGGAGTTGCTTTCAGAGTTATGTACTTTGCTCCAGTCCTAACTGGACATATTTTTTCCAGAGGATCCTGAGGATTTCTGCCCGACTTTCTACGGGCCGGGTGTCGACGAGGTTTGTGACCCCGAGATCGAGGAGGAGTGCGCCGAGGAGACGCCATTAGCGCCCTAGTTAGCTAGGTGGGTTTCCTGGGTTGTTCCCAGTTGTTTTTTTGGATGATTGTACTTATTATTTTGCTGTTGTGAGATGTTGTAGGCTTTTAGCCTTGGACTGTATATTTGGATATTGTCTTGCTCTCTTTGGTTCTGTTTCTTTGTTGATATCATATCGTGCTTTACTCTTCCCCTAGTTATTGTGATTGAGAGTTTATATATATTGCGTGGTTGCCCTCCTTTTGGAGAGGATATTGACAGGTTTTTGTGAGATATATATAGATTGTTGACCTAGAACGGACCTTTACAGTGTTCTACCGCCGATTCTGCGGCATAGGATGGACGTACCCACGACTCATGCCCGATTTTTTGGGTGCGGGTCGTGACACGTTTTTGGTGGTGGCCCATACAGGTCTAGTTTTTAGGTTTACCTGCAATAGGATACAGGATATAGGCTGAGAGAGTGTGCTCAATCACAACCAGGACCCTTCCTGATTTCATTTGCTATCTTTAATTTTCCTGAGGTTGTTTTCTTTTGCAATATTACTATTCTTCTTTGATGATATCGTTTCTTGCACCATATTAACTTCTTTTGATCTGTGTTCAGGATGCCTCCGAAGATACGGTCTCAGCGTACCGTTCCAGCAGCTGCCACCGAGAGGTCTGCCACCTCTCATCCTGCTCGACTTTCGGCAGCCGCTACCGCTCCACTCGTCACTCCTGCGGTTGAGGGAGCATCTGTTTCTCTCGGAGATCCTCTTACTCCCATCGATCCGAGAGTCACCCCAGTTGTTTCGATGGTACCTCCTCCACCACCGCCTGCACCAGTTGATGCCACGTAGTTGTTCGCGTTCTTCCGAGAGATGATGGACGCGCAGTACCGCCAGGTGGACGTTATGAGGATGGGCATTGAGAATGTTCATCAGGTGGCTATGACAGCGGTGGACAGAGTAACTCAGATCCAGCCACAGGCAGAGTAGGCTCAGCATCCTAGGACGAGCACTATTATCGACTTTCAGAGGATGCGGCCTAGGGAGTTCTGGGGTACAGAGGGGATCCTGTATACGGACGACTGGATCGAGCACATCGAGGGCATCTTCAGGCTGGCGATGATCCCAGCCAACATGTAGATCAAGGCAGCGGGCAGCCAGATGTTCGACCTTGCCCTTACTTGGTACCGCACAGATACGCGGATAGAAGTACCGGGACTGACTTGGGAGGCTTTCAAGAAGCTTTTCAAGTAGAAGTTCTTCCCGGATGTGGCTCTCAGTGCTTTAGAGAGTCAGTTTGAGGCGCTCGTCCAGGGGAGTATGCTAGTGGACGAGTATGCAGCAGAGGTCTCCCGTCTGGGCAGATTTGTTGAGGGTTTGTCTAAGGCAGCGAAGGGGCCATTCCAGCAGACCCAACAGCACGAGTGTCAGGGTCGCGCGCCCTTCCGGCAATTGCCCCAGCAGCAGAGGCAGGGATAGCAGTAGGGCCAGAGGCAGCCCATTATTTGCCCTTTCTGTAGGAAGCCAGGGCACGGATGGGACATTTGCAGAAAGAGGCTGGGCAGATATTTGTTATGTGGCACAGCAGATTACCAGCTGAAGGATTGCCCTTCAGCACTTGCTCGCACAGCTCAGGGCGGAGGAGCCGCCCAGAGGGGACCAGCCAGAGCACCTGCAGCACAGCAGAGAGGACATCCTTTGCAGACTCAGCAGCAGAGGTTTGCTCAGCACCAACAGCAGCACCGAGGAGGACAGCAAGGGCGAGCTTTTGCCCTGACCGTAGACGAGGCCGAGCCCGTTGGTGATGTGATCTCAGGTTCTGTTATTCTTGATTCCATTCCAGCACTTGCTTTATTTGATTCCGGGGCTTCCCATAGCTTTATGTCTGTATATTTTGCTGTTAGATACCATCTTGTTGCTGAACCTTTAGCAAGACTCTGCAAGATCATGACCGGGGGTGGTATCATCCTAGTCAGTGATATCTGCAGAGACCGAAGAGTTACCTTGGGTGGCCGAGAGTTCAGTGTGTGCCTACTCGTAATGCTACTTCCGAGCTACGATATTGTACTCGGGATGGATTGGTTGAGTATGCATTATGCTAGTATAGATTGTCGTGGAGGCAGAGTGTTGTTTAGTCCGTCGGGTGAGCCAGAGTTTTAGTTTGCCAGAGGAGCAGCGGAGCTGAGCGAGGGAGTCTTCTGCGGACCATGTACTCCTCTATCAGTGGATATAGCAACCTCGGCTCTACCTCCGGAGGATTTGCCAGGGTTACCTCCGGACAGAGATGTGGAGTTCTCTAAAGACTTGGTGCCAGGCGCGGAGCCGATATCCCAGCACATCTATAGAGTCAGCAACAATGAGCTGATAGAGTTGAAGAAGCAGGTAGATGAGCTCCAGGACAAGGGATTTATCAGATCTAGTTCTTCCCCGTGGGGTGCTTCGGTACTTTTTGTGCCGAAGAAGGATGGGTCGATACGGATGTGTATCGACTACAAGGCTCTGAACAACCTCACAATCAAGAACAAGTATCCGCTACCGCGTATTGATGATCTTTTTGACCAGTTGAGTGGAGCGAGGGTGATTTCCAGGATTGATCTGAGGACAGGCTACCACCAGGTGAAGGTCAGGAAGGAGGATATTCCGAAGACAGCTTTTCGGGCCAGATATGGATAGTATGAGTTCATGGTGATGCCATTTGGGTTGACTAATGCCCCTACAGTGTTCATGAATCTGATAAATAAGGTGTTCCATCAGCATCTGGACAGGTTTGTAGTGGTGTTTATAGATGATATCTTGGTGTATTCGAAGACCCCAGAGGAGCATGAGAAGCATTTGAGGATAGTGTTGGAGACTCTCAGGAAGGAGAAGCTTTATGGAAAGCTTTCGAAGTGCGAGTGTCACGCCCCAGTCCCAAAAATACGTAGGACTAGGACACGTAAGCATGCCAGCCGCATGAATATGGCAACTCCAATATATGGAAACCAAATCCACACGTACGCTGTAATATGAATATCAAGTCCACAAGTGGTATAAAATGTATCACAAGTCACAGGGTATAATCTAAATCTCATCCACGAAAATCAGATATAAATAATAACCAGCATCTATATAACTAGATCTCAACATAAATATCTAAGGATGATAGTTGGATAGAAACAAATCCACTACCAACTCGAATGGAAAAGTACAACACAACAAATACAATATAGGAATACCAGCTAATGACCATGGGCTCGAAGAGAAGACATCCTCGCAACACAAGTAATCATCCAAATCTGTGCTCCTGCAATTACTCAAGAACAGATACACCTGGCAGAGGACCAAGTCCTCAGAGGGACGTAACAAGATACAGAAAATACGAGCCAATTTGAATAAAGTAAACATGCATCATATTTAAAAATAGATAAGTACGCTGTACAGGACAATCTATATGAATGCAAATGAGGACAACTTTTTGACGTATGGGCAAGGGTAGGCTACTCGATCTAATCCTCACAACCTCACGCTCGTCAGTGGACATCATCAGCCGACATACCGCGGGGGTAGCGACCCTCGGACTCCATCAATTGACATACCGCGGGGGTAGCGACCATCGGACACGACCCACCATAGTGCGTGCTAGTGACTTCGGTGTTACCAGAGTGGTTAAAAGCCCATACGCCTAATGATTGTCCTCTATGATACTAAGTGCCATGTGTGTGTCAACATATCTAATACATAGTAATGATTGAAAAAAACTACACATGCAAGAATAAACAGAAATGCAATAAATATACAAAAATATACTAAGCATGCAAAATACTGTAAGCAATTTGGCAAGGTATCTTGCCTGGGGTCCTGCTGCTGGTATGAATCAGAGTCCAAGTCACAGTCCAAATAGCCTATGTATTACAAATTTATCATGTCAAAAGATAATTTATTTTAATTTATTTAATTCTGGAATAATTACTCTAAAATCCTATTTTAATCTTATTATTCTGATTTTTATGTTAATTCATAAATTTTGTCCAAAGAAACTGAATTTTATCAACTCGAGACTCATGGTACGCAAATCGAGACAATCTGTTGACCGAAAAGTCAACCGACACAAACTCAACTTCCATGCATGATTTCCTGTAGATTTCAGCGTCAATAATATGCTAGAATTTATGGCTCGTCCGAATTCAAATTCGTTTGGGAATTATGGCACATACAAATTTTGTATTGTGCACCGATGGTTAAATTCTAACCTAGAAATTCTATAGAATTAACAGTATATAAATACTTCGAATTAAATTCTGGGAAAAACATATGTCAATGATCTCGACATTAGCTTTCTAAAACTTTAAACGGTTCATGATTCTGATTCCTGGTTCTCCCGAAATCGCGAAAATATTAAAATACGTCTATTTTCGGACATGCTGTGCTCTACGAATTTTCTAGAATTTAATACTCATAATTTCGTAAAATAAATATAATAAGAAAGCTAACCTCAATATCTTTCTAACGCAAGAAATTAGGCCTCGTTTGGAGTCCGGAGCTATGCGCAATGGCTTATGGAAGATGAAGGAACCCTAGATGTCAATTCTCCAAAATCTCTCTCTCTCTAAAATAATTGGATAATTAGGGTTATAATAATATATATATATATATATATATATATATATATATATATATATATATATATATATATATATATATATATATATATATATATATATATAGGGATGTACCTGCGGCTGAATGGATATTTATAGGCTGACATGTGTCAGAATCTGATTGGATGGTTTTTGTTATATTATTTGTTTTTGATTTGCCTTTATCAAAACATTATTTAAGTCATTTTAAATCTAAATAACTCTAAATAAATATTAAAAATAATCTGAAAAATCTGAAAAAATTACATAAAATATATTTTGAACCTATAAACCCTAGAAAAATATTTGGAAAAATTTTATATTCATAAGTTTACTACTATAATTAGGAGAAGCTCTAAACATTAGTTTTATCCATTTAACTAAAAATAAATATTAACATTATTCCAAAAATTCTGAAATAATTCCAGAAAATATATAATAATATTATAAACCCTAGAAAATAATGTGGGTCCATTCTATATTCCTAGACTTGCACAATAAATTCTATAAAAATTAGTTATTAGTCTAAATAACTCCCAATAAATACTAAAAGTATTCAGAAAATTCCCACAAAATTCTAGAAAATATATTTGACTATTTAGAACCTAAAATAAAATTTTGGAATATTTTTATTTAAGTTTGAACATAAAATAAATTCTTCAAAGTCCTAGAAAATTAGTGTTACTAGTTTTTAATTAACTAAAATTTATGAAAAAATCTCAATAATCTAAAATAGCCTAAAAATAATTCTAAATAAATATTTATATAAGTAAATATACTAAAAAAAAATTTATTTTCTAATTAACTAAGAGAATACTCTAAATAAATTCAACATCTATAATAAATATAATAATATAAAATATACACAAAATACCTATTTTGGGTGAGGGAGTTTACAATCTACCCAACTTAAAACAATTTCGTCCTCGAAATTAAAATAAGGCATAATTTGTTAAATCCTTCACATTCGTACATAAGGTACGTCAATCGCAATCTCTTCCAAAAATTTAAATAACAAAATCTATTCAAATCTATCGCGATCACTTCAAAATTAAGATAACCACTGTTTAAATCAAAATTCAACCTGTCGTAATCTCTTCTCGATTTTTTTTTTAAATAATCAACATTCAAATCTAACTCAAGTCTATATGACATCCCACATCAAAATTTATATCACCATTTCCTACTATCATAATCTTCTCTAGACTTTGAACAATAAATAATTCTAATCAAATCTTATTCCTATTCTCAAATTAAGAATTTTGTACTCTTCAAATATTTAAACTCAATTTACATCCTCAATATTTCAAATAGGTGACCCAATAATCAAAATTGAACTTTTAACTCAAATCATCAAATTGTAAAATTTAAATCTAATTCACCAATTGTTCAAGTCTAAAATTCTATATTTATCCTCAAAATTTAAATCGATGATTCATCCTTCAATATTTAAAATTTAAATTATGTGCTCAAAGTATAAATATTTGGTCCGCAATATCAAGATTTTAAAATTCGTTAAATCCTCATTATCTTAATCCTTCTTTTAAAATTTCTCAAAATTAAAATGACTTGAATCTCCCAATCTAATCTTACTTGATCACAATCTAAAAAAAATTTCTCTCAAGTTGGCAATGCACTGCTACCCAACTTAGAATTTATCCATCTATCACAAAAGGCTATATACTTTAAGAAAAATATTCTTTAATTTATTTACTCATGTCATTCAATCCTCAAAACTTCAACGTCGATTATATCATATGTGATATGTCCTTAATTACGAAAGAATAATCCTCAAGTATGTGATCGGCCTATGGGGTATATCTAGTACTCTCTGTGTATCAAATTTATACCAAGCACGAGGTTTCGTCTTTCCAAAATAAGGGAAGACGGAGATCAATAATAAAGAGTTCAAGGGCGAGGTAATAGAATAGAAGTATCGGGATCAAGGCGTTTAAAGAATTCAAATGAGAATTGTTAAAGTAGTTGTGGATTAAAATCCTATTTTGGTAATTCCTATTCACATACTCGTATTAGTACAGTTATGTAGCCGATACGATACGCTCAGACATGACTAGGACAAGTATATTCGTCTACCAATCACTACATATCTCAATCCACGTAAAGTAGTATTACGAAGGGCGAATCAAGCGCACTAAGGTTAGCTAGACCTTAATATACTGATTCTGAAATGTATTAGTAGGCGTCCCCAGTAATACATATCTAATGATCAAGCTCGATAAAAGAGTAAGCTTGTAAAATTAGGCTATAATAGCAGCATAAGTCAAGGTAGTACAGCAAATATAAGTACGCTAGATGATGATGAAAGGAGGTACAAATTAATTCAAGTTCACAAAATAAAACAATTAAGCAACAATAATAAGACTCTACAATCCCTACAGTTATCATACAACCTCCTTGTCTATGTCGCTAGTCGACCAAATGTGGGCAAGGACCTCTAACTTCTATTGTCTGAATAACCACTGTCGTCTTATGCTAGTATACAATTAATGTTGTTCAATCACACTTCAATAATAGGTCAAAAGACTATGTGATACTAGGTTGTGAGGTATACTACCCAACTTAAAACAATAAACTAATACTGTGACAGTCTTCAGGGTACCGTAGAAGCTCCTGTTAAGGTCTTCGAGAAGGGGTCTTGGTACTTGTTAGGGTATCCTCTTATATTACATAGGTCATGGTCGTCTTAACTCTTAGTCATAGTGCAAGTGTCAATAGTAAGAATGGGACAATTACTGTCCTCAAGGGAAAGGGAATATAACTCGTATTGAGGTGTGGTATAAGTTACGCAATTTAAAACTAAGGAATAAGCACCAGGTCTCAATGTACAAAAATAACTTAACTATCAAGTTCTAACTACTAAGCACACAATTTCAAAATTCAAGATTACAACTATAATCCTAGCAAACTATGTGTCCTTAACAAAGAAATAAATTACTTGGCCTACTATCAGAAGTGTCAGGTGGCACGAGTTGAAAGATAAAGAAAATAAGAACGTAATTTTGGTCGTCGCACAATTAGCGAACGCTATGGTCACAGGGGAACAATATATGAAAATAGAGGGGCTCTAGATAGCATCATGGTTTTCCAAGGGAAAGGGGTATGCTAGTCTCTGTGTTTGAGGTATGATTAGGAAAATATTCTATGCATTGCTCTTGGCTTTCTAAGGTACTTTCTGCTTATCTCAAGACTAGAATCTAAATTTATGGTTCTCCAATACTCATCTAACGGCGTGGGTTAGGTTCAGTCCTAATATTCACTTTGGTTTTCTATTGGTTTCTCAATGCTAGGGGCAACCATAATGGTAAACTTCTAACTAACTCTAGTAGTGTCTATACTACTCTCAAGTCCTCATAACACATCAGGGGGTAATGGTAAACTAATTCTAGAGATAAGGAATTCTAGGGTTCACTAGACATCCTAAACTTAGTGGTGTGTCAGTACTCTAGTTGTACTCTTAATAGGAAGGTTACCCTACTTATCATCTAACAACAGGAACTTCTATATTCTAGGAGAGACTATACTAAAGGAACTATTATGGGAGTACAGGAATCAAGCAGGATGTAATTATTCAAATAGAATAGATTAGAAGAAAGATGAGTCATAGTCAATTATGGATGAGATCCTATACTCTAGTCCTAGGTGCAGGCTTGTTCGGTACAGTAACGTAACCGAGACAATATGCTCTCGACCTACATGGGCCACCACAAAAATATGTCACGCCCCAGTCCCAAAAATACGTAGGACTAGGACACGTAAGCATGCCAGCCGCATGGATATGACAACTCCAATATATGGAAAACAAATCCACACGTACGCTGTAATATGAATATCAAGTCCACAGTGGTATAAAATGTATCACAAGTCACAGGGTATAATCTAAATCTTATCCACGAAAATCAGATATGAATATCAAGTCCACAAGTGATATAAATAATAACCATCATCTATATAACTAGATCTCAACATAAATATCTAAGGATGATAGTTGGATGGAAACAAATCCACTACCAACTCGAATGGAAAAGTACAACACAACAAATACAATATAGGAATACCAGCTAACGACCATGGGCTCGAAGAGAAGACATCCTCGCAACACAAGTAATCATCCAAATCTGTGTGCCTACAATTACTCAAGAACAGATACACCTGGCAGAGGACCAGGTCCTCAGAGGGACGTAACAAGATACAGAAAATACGAGCCAATTTGAATAAAGTAAACATGCATCATATTTGAAAATAGATAAGTACGCTGTACAGGACAATCTATATGAATGCAAATGAGGACAACTTTTCGACGTATGGGCAAGGGTAGGCTACTCGATCTAATCCTCACAACCTCACGCTCGTCAGTGGACATCATCAGCCGACATACCGCGGGGGTAGCGACCCTCGGACTCCATCAATCGACATACCGCGGGGGTAGCGACCATCGAACATAACCCACCATAGTGCGTGCTAGTGACTACGGTGTTACCAGAGTGGTTAAAAGCCTATACACCTAATGATTGTCCTCTATGATACTAAGTGCCATGTGTGTGTCAACATATCTAATACATAGTAGTGACTGAAAGAAAACTACACATGCAAGAATAAACAGAAATGCAATAAATATACAAAAATATACTAAGCATGCAAAATACTGTAAGCAATTTGGCAAGGTATCTTGCTTGGGATCCTGCTGCTGGTATGAATCAGAGTCCAAGTCACAGTCCAAATAGCCTATGTATTACAAATTTATTATGTCAAAAGATAATTTATTTTAATTTATTTAATTCTAGAATAATTACTCTAAAATCCTATTTTAATCTTATTATTCTGATTTTTATGTTAATTCCTAAATTTTGTCCAAAGAAACTGAATTTTATCAACTCGAGACTCATGGCACGCAAATCGAGGCGATCTATTAACCGAAAAGTCAACCGACACAAAATCAACTTTCATGTATGATTTCCTATAGATTTCAGCGTCAACAATATGCTGGAATTTATGGCTCATCCGAATTCAAATTCGTTTGGGAATTATGGCACATACAAATTTTGTATTGTGCACCGATGGTTAAATTCTAACCTAGAAGTTCTACAGAATTAACAGTATATAAATACTTCGAATTAAATTCGGAGAAAAACATATGTCAATGATCTCGACATTAGCTTTCGAAAACTTTAAACGGTTCATGATTTTGATTCCTGGTTCTCCCGGAATCGCAAAAATATTAAAACACGTCTATTTTCGGACATGCTGTGCTCTACAAATTTTCCAGAATTTAATACTCATAATTTCATAAAATAAATTATATAATAAGAAAGTTAAACTCAATATCTTTCTAATGCAAGAAACTATGCCTCGTTTGGAGTCCGGAGCTATGCGCAATGGCTTGTGGAAGATGAAGGAACCCTAGATGGCAATTCTCCAAAATCTCTCTCTCTAAAATAATGGGATAATTAGGATTATAATAATATATATATATATATATATATAGGGATGTACCTGCGGCTGAATGGATATTTATAGGTTGACACATGTCAGAATCTGATTGGATGGTTTTTGTTATATTATTTGTTTTTGATTTGCCTTTATCAAAATATTATTTAAGTCATTTTAAATCTAAATAACTCCAAATAAATATTAAAAATAATCATAAAAATCTGGAAAAATTACATAAAATATATTTTGAACCTATAAACCCTAGAAAAATATTTGGGAAAATTTTATATTCATAAGTTTACTACTATAATTAGGAGAAGCTCTAAACATTAGTTTTATCCATTTAACTAAAAATAAATACTAACATTATTCCAAAAATTCTGAAATAATTCCAGAAAATATATAATAATATTATAAACACTAAAAAATAACATGGGTCCATTCTATATTTCTGGGCTTGCACAATAAATTCTACAAGTCCTAAAAATTAGTTATTAGCCTAAATAACTCCCAATAAATACTAAAAGTATTCAGAAAATTTCTAAAAAATTCTAGAAAATATATTTGACTATTTAGAACCTAAAATAAAATTTTAGAATATTTTTATTTAAGTTTGAACATAAAATAAATTCTTCAAAGTCCTAGAAAATTAGTGTTACTAGTTTTTAATTAACTAAAATTTATGGAAAAATCTCAATAATCTAAAATAGCCTAAAAATAATTCTAAATAAATATTTATATAAGTAAATATACTAAAAATAAATTTTATTTTCTAATTAACTAAGAGAATACTCTAAATAAATTCAACATCTATAATAAATATAATAATATAAAATATACACAAAATACCTATTTTGGGTAAGGAAGTTTACAGCGAGTTCTTCCTTGATAAGGTTGAATTCCTTGGTCATGTGGTGACTGGAGAGGGAATCTCGGTGGATCCGAGAAAGATCATGGGATTTGAGGCATGGAGTGCTCCGAGTTCAGTAGCCAAGGTCAGGAGTTTCCTGGGACTGGCAGGTTACTACAGGAGATTTGTTCAGGATTTTTCCCGGATTGCAGAGCCATTGTCCAGGCTGACTCGGAAGGATGTAGAGTTTGTTTGGTCAGAGGAGTGCCAGATCGCCTTTGATGAGTTGAAGATGAGGTTGACGACAGCTCCAGTGTTGACGTTGCCATCAGGTTCTAGAGGATTCACTATCTATAGTGATGCATCAGGGAAGGAACTGGGTTGTGTGTTGCAGCAGAATGGGAGGGTAATTGCCTATGTTTCCAGGAAATTACGTCCTCATGAGAAGAACTACCCTACCCACGATTTGGAGTTGGCAGCGGTCATCTTTGCTCTGAAGTTATAGAAA
Organism: Iris macrosiphon; assembly: GCA_036927795.1. Classification (NCBI taxonomy): domain Eukaryota; kingdom Viridiplantae; phylum Streptophyta; class Magnoliopsida; order Asparagales; family Iridaceae; genus Iris; species Iris macrosiphon. The sequence continues at coordinate 310,313,055 of JAYESA010000004.1, read as the reverse complement.
TACTATTTATACGGAGAGCGTGTGGACATCTTCACAGACCACAAGAGCTTAAAGTATGTGTTTACCCAAAAAGAGCTGAACATGAGGCAGAGGAGATGGTTGGAGTTGATGAAATACTTCGACATATTGTTGTAGTACCATCCAGGGAAGGCGAACGTAGTTGCGGATGCGCTGAGCAGGTATCCGATAGCTATGTGTCTGACTACAGATCGTTATCTTCTGGAAGATCTAGAGAGCTTGGGCATTGAGGTGATAGTGCCTGGAGTTGAGATATAGATATGGGGACTGAAGATTCAGTCAGAGTTGGTAGACCGGATCAGGGCTACACGGTTTGAGGATGAGTCCCTGAGGAGCATCAGGACGCAGGTTCAGATTGGATTATCAGATGACATCACCATTGCTGATGATGGTTCTTTGCGGCACGATACCAGGCTGTGCGTACCGAGTGGGTCGTTGCACGAGGAGGTTCTTCAGGGGGCGCATCGATCCCAGTACTCTATGCATCCAGGTGCTAACAAGATGTATAGAGATCTGAGAGAGCATGTATGGTGGTACGGGATGAAGTGGGAGGTAGAGCGCTTCGTATCCCGATGTTTAGTGTGCCAGCAGGTGAAGGCGGAGAGGCAGAGGCCAGGAGGTTTGCTCCAGCCGTTACCTATTCCGGAGTGGA